>OX439486.1:5474939-5509514 GCA_949320155.1 Melangyna quadrimaculata
ACTAGCAATTTTATTTAGATTACATAAAAAAGAAATTTGTTTTATTTTTTTTTTATAAAATTTAAAACAAAGCAAATTTCTTCACACTGAAAACAAGAAAACCAAAGAAAAAACACAGTTCACAAAACATTCAAACATTTTTTGTTTGTCTATTTCTAATTTTGATTTTAAAACAGAAAAAATAACACATACCAACCTATTTTTTTTTTTGTTATAAAAAAATTAATTTATTATTACAAAATAAATTAAATTAACAAAAGAATACTTAGTTTGTTTGACTCAGTTTATTTTTTTAGTTAAATTGTGTATTTATACATTGAAACATTAAAACAAAAAAAACTTTAAGATATAAAGTAAAATCTGTGCTCTTTTTAAAGTACTATTTTGTTGAGTTTATATATTTAACAATATTAAAACAAAAAAAATATATTTTTAACCAAAATCAATCGGCCCAATTTTTAGTTCTAAAATGCATTATTGCAAATGTTTAAGTAAAAAAATACAAATCTACTTTTAGCACAAAATTGTGATTTTTTTAATAATTTGATTCTTTATATATGTTTTATTTTGCCTTAAGATGTTTATTTATTTATTATTTTACCAATTAAAAAAAAAAAAAACAAGATAAGGCATCAGATGGGAAGGGAAGAGGAAGGGGAGAGCGGTTATTGTTAAACATATAAAAAGACATATGAACGTCTACATTTACTCCTCGGTAAGTAGTTATTAGTTAACACTGCAGATTGAAATAAATTATAACAAAAATATACACGTTAGCCACTGTAAAAGTTTATCTTTTTTTTCTTCTTTTTTGTTAAGTAATGAAAAAAATTTAAAATAATAATTCCCAAAGTTGTAGCTTTTTCTTATAATTCCGTCTAAATTGGACAAAGGGTATTTTTTATATAAAATATTTGATAAAATATAACTATTAAGGTTCGATGACTACTTTTTCGAACCATATCAGCAAGGGATGAGCGATGTTCATCGATGTTGGCAAAACATCGTTGTAAGATGAAAAACATCGATGGTAGAGCATGTTAAACATCCCAACATCGATGTTAAAATTTAACTCATTTAAAATTATACACACAGAAGTAGGTGCATTGGTTTTAGTGACGCAATATATTCCAAATGCCACAATATATAAATAAATGAAATCCGAATGTGGGCTTCAGGTCAGAGTTTGTAAATTCTTATTTATTCATTTATTTTTAAAGAAATGTCACGAAAAAAGGAAATATTTAGAAATATATAAATGCGACTTACGTAAAATGTCTGCATGAAATCTGGAAAGGTCTTCTGAAAAGTCTTCACTATCTAGCAATAGTAACTACTACATACACACAACAAATTCAAATATTTTTGTTCTTATGTATGTATGTACAATGTACATACATAATGCAACTGCATTTCTAATATGTGGGTATTTCTTATTTCCGATATGCAGGTCAATGTGCTCTTCAAATTCAAACTATTATTTGAAAAAGTTACTGTCGAGGGTGGTTGTTAAATAAAAATTCATACATAAATGAAGGTGTTGCAACAGGCACAAATTTCAATAAAAAGTGAATTATTTAGAAAACAATTCCAAATATCAAAATCAATAATAAAACAGTTAAATTTATAATAAACTATTACAAAATTGAAGACAATTCCAAATCGGAAGACGAAAAGCAAACACAATCTAACCCCAAAATGAAAACTCAAAGTAACTTTTTCCTAATAAAAGAACGATGAAGGTTTTGAATGAATAATAAAAAGTGGTTTAAATACACTGCGACCTTAAGATCTTTTGTGCCCCTTCTAGAGCTAGATGAGATTGATCATTCTATAGCTCTTTCTCCAAGTTTGTTTCTTTGAGAAACTTAAGTATTTGGAGTACTTTCAGAGATGGTAGTTCGCTCTCTTCTATCTGGTGACGTCCCAGATACCTATGTCTTTGTTGCACGAGTGCATCGCATTTACCTAATATATGGTCAAGTGTTTCCTCATGAGTGTTGCAGAATCAGCATGTGGAACTGCTCACCATAGCCCCAGAATACAGAGGTGTCTTTCAGTTTGCAGTAACGAGTGAGGATACCGGTTATTATTCTGAGGTTATTCCTGGTTGTAGCTCCCAGAGAGTAGTTTGGCTTGCCTCATATGGGGGAGTTCTGTCCATAATTTGGATCTTTTCGCCTCCTCTTCTGTTTTGATTTTATTTTTAATCACATTTTCTCCTATACCACAATAGGGCTCAAGACCCGTTAGGGGTGCCGTTGCTCCTATTTTTGCCAAGGAGTCTGTCCCTTCATTTCCCTGAACACCTACGTGCCCAGGTACCCAATGAAGTGTAACATTATTATTTTTGGCAAGGTCGTTTAACCTACCAACGCACTCCCATACCAGCTAAGAACTAATTTCATAGGAGTTCAGTGCCTTGAGTGTGGCTTGGCTGTCCGACATAATGGCAATGTTTTGGTTACGGTAGTTTCCTTCGGGATTTCGTTCGGCACATTTTGCTATGGCATTTACTTCTGCTTGGAAAATGCTAGTGGACTGCCCCATCGACAGAGAAAGTTTGGTTCTCGGCCCAAAGATTCCTGCACCCGTCCCTTGAGACGTTCTCGATCCATCAGTGTACCACTTGATGGCATTTGCACTAAGAGTGTAGTTCACTGTTTCACTCTTTCTTGCTACTTAACTCCGTTCTGAATTTTTCTCGAAGTTAAACTTTTTAGTCATGCCATCTCTTGGAATGTCAAGTAATCTTGATATTGAAGACCTGGAAATGGATTCTCTTTCTCTACGATGAAGGTTAGCTATAATTAACTTTAGAAACAAAAAGAACGCACAAATGTCATTAACCCAAATTTTGACTATCAACTTTGAGTTTGACAATTTGGAAAAATCCCCATAGGTATGTTTTCCTGTTTAATAAAAAAAAAAACTGCTCAAAATGGAGTTAAAAGTTATTAGAAAAAAATCAACACCTTAATAATACCTAGTTTTTTTTCAAACCTTAACCTACCAAAAACTAAATTTAAAATTGATATCTACGTACTACGTTGGTACAATGTTCATATCAAGGCTTTTGTGCTTATCCTGAATAAAAATGGGCAAGACTGGATCACACAAATTTGCTCTCGTAGCTAACAACTTTAACGTAGCTAACAACTTTAAAGTAGCTAACAACTTTAACGTAGCTAAAAATTGATGATGTACAAGTATGCATAGGTATTCCTTCCAAAATATATGATATCATTAAAAAAATTAAATAAATAATTACTATAAATTACTGTTAATTTATTATTTTAATGGCTTTGAATGCAAGAGCTCAAAATCAAGTATGCCATCTGATTTGTTAAATTTGATAAATATGAATTTATTAAAAAAAATGAGCGGTTTTCTTAAAATAATTTTTTTTATATATTAAATTTTTAGCTCATTTTCAAAAATAAGATCTGGTATGCCAAAATTAAGTATTTAATAAATACAATTTTACGCAAAATAAAAAAAATATTCATTAGCCGTTTTCAAGATGCTGAATTTCAAAAAAAAAAAAAAAAATCAATATTTTTTTTTTTTTTAGAATCGCAAAATTATTCGAATTGTAAAGGAACTCTTCTTTACAAATTTTGGTTGAAATCGGTGTAGCCGTCAACGAGCAATTTGAATAGCAAAAATCGGTTCTATGACAGGTAATGTTATTAACCGTTATTGGTAAAATTTCTTTTCATCAAAATATTGACCATATATCTTAAGTAGTAAAAGCACATTTTTTGTATCAAGATTCTTGGAGCCGTTATCGAGAAAATTAAGTTTTTCCTTAACGATTTTTCAACATTTGTATGGAAGGTACCGTTATTTTTGGTCCTGAATAAAAATTTAAAAAAACATGTGCGCATATTAGTCAAAATACACTATGTACCAAGTTTGAACAAAAATCCCTCAGCCGTTTAGGATTTAGGGGCGAGGACAGACAGACAGACAATTCTTCGAGACTCACTTTTTTCGCGTTCTCTATAATCGTATAATATTAATATCTCGAGTTCGATTTTTTTACGAATTCATAACATTGACAGTTGTCAATATTATTGCAAAATAATTCATAATAACTTCTGTTAGTAAAATGTAAAGGAAGTGATTTTCGCATTCTTTAAGCACTCGTCACATTTGAAATCTTTTTTTATGACGTCATGCTTATAAAAAAGAAAGCTTTGTTTGCTGGGATCATCGAGGTTTCTCGGAGATAGTTCTCGCACAGCCGCACAACCATTGAGGGTTGTTCCGATCGATGCCAGCTGGTATCTCAGGGCCATATTAAAAGTGGCAACATTTTCGTAATCTCGAGCGATACTCAATTGATAGTGGTCAGTTCCGATTGTAATCGTCCAATTTTAAATTTGTTCAGTCTTGAATATCTCTTTGTGGATGTCGAGATGTGGGAATCCTGTGCTAATTGCCACAGCTAAAAACTTAAGTTCTAAAACTTTTTCAGGCATCTATTCGACAGTTTTTTCGTAAGGTAAACAATGGTTTAACCACAACACATTCTTTTTCGATTCACAACCGCCTTGTGAGAGAGAGGGGCTGGTTTTTTATAGCTCTGTATTTGCCTCACTATTATTAGGTTTGTTTAATGAAAGAAAACTAGATCAGAACAGAACATCACAAATTGACAAATCAAGTTAGAACAGAATAGTGCAGCACATGCACCAATGTCTTTGCCAGTTTTCGATCAGCTGTGAAGAAGTGCCGAATTGAATTTGATTATTATTATTTTTGAAAGGTATTTTCTTTAGATAATTCCGACATTTTTATACGCGGACTGTTGAAAGTTCATCAGTGATAATATTTTCATTTCCAAAAAGCAAATTTCAAACTTTTTTTTCATGCTGACAGAAATCAATCAGCTGTTATACCCCGACTCCACCGGCCATGAACGATGTCCGTAATCCAAGCTACAATCCAATCCACAATCTGATTTGTATGGATATGTCACTGCTTGGACATGGATTTTTGCGACTCCATGGGATTTTTTTTAGTCATGTTTCATACTCCGGCCATCGTTCATGGCCTCTGGAGTCGGGGTGTTACATTGATACTTGTCACTCACTTGTTTCTCCCCAAAAGTAGGCGCAGAACATTTTGTCCTAACTTGTTCTAAAAAACTTCATGGAACATAAAGTGACAGGTTTTTACGTACGGAAAATACAATTCTGTACTTTTCTGTTCCGAACAGATCTTCTTAAAAGGCTGCTTAGGCGTTCCTTTTCCATCCCATAGATCCATGGATCATTAGTTCACGTATTGGTTTAACAATCGGTTAAAATACGATTATGCTCGGTTGGATATTTTCTAAACGCTTACAAAGAGCGTTTTGTAGTTTGTATTTCTTTTTTATTTCAGAGCTTGGAATTAGTGTTTATTTTTCGTTCAGAGACACCAAGTTTACAGCATGTTCTACGAGCTCAGGGAAAAAATAACGAGCAGTCTGAGCAAAAGCCGAACACATCAAATTTCACACAGAAAAAGGGAAAAATAATAAGAAAGAAAGTAGAAAGAGATTGAAGTGGCGGACGATAAGAACGCTCTAAACATGTTTGGTGAGAATAAAAGAACAATAATTATGGTGACAAAATTAAATGGTGGTTGAGGAAGATAGATAAATAAATGCTCAAGCGTATTTCAAAAATAAAGCAGGGTTCTGTTCAGAGCTCTATTTTGAACTTCGAAAGAAAAACGTCCAAAATATCCTCCGTAGAGCTCAATTCTAGCACAACTGATCTAATTTAAAAACAAAAGTAGTATATTTATTAGAGTGGTCCTTGTAATAAAGGTCATTGTCTTATTTTGAATGACGTACCCCCCTTATTTGTTCTAAATTAATATAAAAAAAAATCCTGTAAAATTTTATAAAATTATATTAACGTTAACCCGGCCCCCAATACGTCTGAGGTTTCATATGGGAAATCCCATGAATTTTTGTACATCCAACTTTAAAAATTCATAACTTTACTACTCATTGATAAAGAAAATTGAATTTTTTGCACACATGTAGAAACTTTTGTTATGTTTAAGAAAATGTTTTAAAAAAAAATTTACAACATTTATTAAAAATAAAGTTAAATAAAAAAAATCTTTTTGTTTAAATAGCTATAATTAAGGAAATAACTGTTGTAAATTTTTGTCTGATACATTTTTATAAATATGACAAAAGTGACTCAATTTTTTTTATCAATCATTACCAAAGTTAAGATTTTTCAGGTTTGGATTTTCATAAATACATGGGATTTCCCATATAAAATGTTAGGCGTCTTGGGGTTAACGTTAATATAATTATCTTAATTTTTTTATTTATTTAGAATAAATTAGGGGGTGCGTCATTCAAAATAAGACAATGTCCTTTATAAGGGCCACCCTAATATTTATATTCTTTTTTCTCTTGTTACAAACAAAAATTGCATACATTTTGTGAAAATCTACAACTCTGGGAAAATTTTTTCGTTAGTTTAAAAAGATAAAATTATTTTTTTTTAAATTTTGTTCATTCAATTCTTATTTTATTTATTTTTCGAGGAACAAGTTTTCGGACTTTTGTTATTTTTTTTACAATCAATGAATTAACAAAAAATTTACGTTTTTTTAAACAAGACTCAATTTTAAGTTTTTTTTATCGATCTTAAGAAAAATGTATGTATATTTAGTTAATTTATATTGGTATAATAAAAGACTTATTATTCTTCGTTAAAAAAAATAACAACATAGGTATCAGTCTTGGGAATTCCTCCCATACCAAAAGAAATCTATAATAAATTTTGAATCAATCTCATTTTCAAAAAAAAAAACAACTTCTTATGAATTTAAGTTTAAACACAAAAATATAGAAAAAAAAAATGGCCAAAAATTGTAAATAAATTTTAAATAGAAAAAACAAAACAAAAACACATCAAAAATAATAATAATAAATTGGCGCGAAAACAAAAAGGAGATATTATAAAAGTTTATATTTTGTATGTGTATAGTTTTTATAATTTTTTTTTTTCAAAACTAACGTGTATTTCATTTGAATAATTTTCCAATCCAATTTATATCATCAACGCCTTTGTCCGCTCAACAATGAACATAAATTAAAAACCTCAAATTTTGAAATATTTGCACAAAAAAAAAAAAAAAAATCTATAGTGGCATGCACTTGGCCGTGAAGAACAGGCTAAGTATTATGAGTTAGCCAGACGAGAACGGCAATTACATATGCAAATGTATCCCGATTGGAGTTCGCGGACAAACGCATCACGGGGCAAGAAGAGGAAAAGAAAACAAGATACCAATGATGGAGGTTAGAAAAATATTGCAAACAATTATTGTTTTTCTAAAAAGAATTCGTTATAAATACAAAAAAAATTAATATTTTTGCTTTGCATCAGTAAACTTGCATAAATAAAAAAAAAACATCTGGGACATAAATTCGTATTCAGAATCACACAAAGTATATACAAATGTATAAAGAATATGATGAACATTTTGTCATATTGTTTATATAATTCTATATTTTTGTTTATTTATTTATAAATATAAATTAACAAATTTCAAAAATTAAAACAAAATCTATTGTACTCTCATATTTTTTTTTTTTTTTTAATTTTCTTTTATATAAATATTTCATATATAAATATTCTTCAAAAAATTAAATTTATTGGTGTTATGATTTTTTTTAATATATATATATAATATATATACACATCAAATGAAGAAAAAATCACAAAAGAGAAACTTAATTTTATTATATAACAGACATAAATATATTTTTATATATATTTCGTTTTTTTTTTCTAATTCTTTATCTTTTGAATATATATATATATAAGTTAAAACAGTTAACAAAAAAAAATCAAAAAAAAAAAAAAAAAAAAACAAACAAACAAAATACACTTGAGATTTGAGTAAAAATTGGGCTTACATTTGATTTTATATATTTGAATAGAAAAAATAAAAATTAATTTAAATAAAATTAAAAAAAAAATATTTTTCGGTCTATGCAAAAATTTTGTAAATAACGAAACACACAACTCATCTATACTTTATATCTCTATCTTTTTGAGCATGGAAAGAGTATCTTTGTAGAGTCTCGTGCATGTTTTCTCTCTTGTTTATTTCTTTATTTTAGTTCTAAGTTTATATTTATAAAATTTAGATTTTGCATGCAATTTAATTTTTTAGCACTTATATATTTTTTTACTGCAAACAAATTAGCTTCTATTTAAAAGAAGAGAATTTTTACAAGCTCTATAACTATATGTTATTTATGTGTCTCTAAAGTGTTCCGGCTCTGTTGAAAAATTAAGGTTTATTTTTGTCATGCCTTTTCATACAATTCAAATAAAGCCCCTGTCTTGGTTGTACTCTCATGTTATATACCCATCATCGTCCGGTATATTTCATATTATTCTCATTTATTGTTCCAAAAATGTGGCTTCTTATAACAAGAGTAAAGGAGCAGAAACTAATCATTTTCAGATCTTCATTTCATTTCTAAGTATGAAATCTCCAAAAAATGTTGTTAACTTTAAGGTGCCTAGGATGCAATCTTCTTGAAATATTTGATTAACGATTTTTTTTAATGGCAGCTGCAAAACAACAGTTACATTTTTAAATTCTCAGCGACGATCTAAATAATTATAATTACCATCATTGCTTTCAACGGCATAGTTTTTCAAGAAATCTACCGAATGGTTGGATTTAAAAGTGCCTAGTTCTAATAGGCAGGCACATAGTTAAAATTATTAGTGTAACTAAATACGAGATATTCATTTTTCGATATACGAGTACTTTCATGAGCACCTTGAGCTTTGTTTGTCCATAAATACTCTATATTCTTTCAAAATCTAGCTTTCCGCAAACAAGAATTAGTAAATTTACGCCTAACGTTAACGTAACGTTAAGTTTGTGAAATTTTTAATATACTTCCTTTTGCAGGATTCTAGCGTGACGAATCTGCATTTTAAATATGGACAATTCTGTATCAGGGAGAGACAATTTTGAGCTCAAGTGTATACTCATTTGAGCTTGCTTTTGCTTAAAAGTTTTTTATTTTTATTTACCTACCATATTAATTTTCTCTCAAACTAAAATGTTTAATGTGTCAAAAATATGAAAAAAAAATGTTTTGAATGAATTGTGGTTTTTTCTTCGAATAGTTTTTTTTTTTTTTTCTTAAATAGATATAAATGAAAATGTAAATATTGTTTTAAAATTTGTGCATGCAAGTACAAAATTAATAATTATCTTTAAAGCTTTTATTGTACACTCACTGGTTGAATATTTTTTTGATAAACTCAATTTTAATTTTTCTTTGAATTTTAAACAAAAATGTTTTGCTTCTCCTGGTATGTAAATACAATTATTTGATTCAATTATATTAATACTTCGATTTTTCTAAAAAAAAAGGACCTACTGACATGTTTTACTTTTTCTTTTGTTTAAATAAAAAATATTCAATCTAATGAAATATAGCGAAATAGGAAAAACTGTTCATAATGCTTGAAATTTAAATTTTAGCAATCTTAAATTATTTAACTAATTTATTATCATAAATCAGTAGTAGGTATACTAAGGCAAAATATTCCTAGGAAAAGATTTTGAAAGTTTGAGCGTTTCAAGTTTCACCAAGATTTAATTTAATTTTTTACAATTCAAAATTAAATATTTAAAGTAAATGGGGAAACAAGTCTGAAAAAAAACGATTTTTCTTACAGATAGGATTTTGCCTTTGTACCACTGCCACTGTAATAAATAAATCATCAATTAAAAATATTGACAGTTTTAATTTCAAAGGAACAACTGTTTAGGCATTATGAACACGATTGAATCTCACGAAATTGCTGTCGTGGCTCTTAGAAACTATAATGCGGTTAAAAATTGCAAGTATGTGGAAAAAGCCCAAAGTACTAACACAAATAAGTTCTGTTCTCTTAAATACAAAAACAAAGTTTCGACTTAAAAAAAATAGTAACAAATTCAGTCTTAAGTGCATTTCTGACGTTTTTCAAAACTTTAGAAAACGGCTCTGAAAAACACTCACTACTTTGAAATTTTCTTGAAAATGGCTTTTACAATTTTCGTCTTAAGTGATTGAATAAAACAGTTTTTTCAAGTTTTGGCTAAAAATATACATAAAGAGTCGTGGCATTTTTGTGTTCAAAGCATCTAATATTTTTCATTTTTTTTTAAGTGCATATTTTGGTTTCTACCCGACTATATCATTTTATTAATAAAAGTCATTTGTTTAAATATTTTCATTGCTTAGCCACTTTATAGCCTTGAACAACAAGATGCGATCGAGTCTTGCAATCTAATATATTTTTTTTTTTTTTTGCAATTTTTAACATCATTATTTCGTTCTGTATAAATGTTTAAATTTGTTGCTAGTCAACAAATAAAAGCTGTTATTGATGTTGAAAAACATTAAAAACAAAAAAAAAATATATACAATATTATATTATATTTTTATTAGATTAACTATATTTAAAAAAAAAAAATTATTTTGTATGTTCTGTTTTTAATGTATTTTGTTTTTCTTTTTCTGTGTTTTATTTTTTCTACATCAAGGAAATAACATGAAAAAATGCCGTGCAAGATTCGGATTAGACCAACAAAATCAATGGTGCAAACCCTGCAGGTATGTTTCGACTTATACTTTACATTTTATAATTTTTCTCTATTCTTATTTTACGAAAGAAACCCTTTTCTAATTTATTTCCTTAAAAAAACTGATAAAATGAGTAAAAAAAAACACATCTATCGATTCTTGTTTTAAATAAAAAAAAAAAAAAAAAATGTTCATTCGATAGCCTGCGGTGAAAGATTATATAATATAAAATATATAAATAGTCTCCCATAATGTCTCTAAAATATTTTCACATACAAAATATTGATAAATTAAATTTATCGTAATTATGACAAAAGGTATTGTTAATTATTTGATTTTTATAGTTTTATAATGTATATTTTTTTTTGTTTCATAAATAAATTATTTTAATTATCTTGCACACATTGAAATAGTAGACATTTATCATGAATGCATGTGTCTAGAAAGCATTGATTGCAATCAAACAAAAGCAGAAGAATACTTTTAACAAAAACCTTTTTCATCAAAATTTATAGAGACGGAGGGAGAAAGTAGAGTGTGTATGTGCGTGCATTTATTAGTAAAAAAAAAAAAGTACTGTATTTGGGTTATATACATTATATTCAAAATGTGAAATGAATAAGATTAAAAAGAAAACAAATAATCATGCAACGTCGTAAAACACTAGGGGTATTCATGCAACGATGTAAAACACTAGATAAGTTTACGATTTGGGTAAGTTTACCATTTGGTAAATGAACTGTCAAGTTTTGTATGGGAAATGATTTACTCAAATTGGATAACATTCATCCAACGAATTTGCTTGGGGAAATGATTTGGTAAAATTATCCATATGTCATTGTGACTTTTATAAATTAAGCGTGTTCAGAAATATGATAAATATATCTCAGAGAACTAAAAAAACTCTGACCGTGTTCTGTAACTATTGAAACACATTTTGTTGGCGATAAAAGTTGTGAATAGTACAAGAAAGAATAATTCGGACGTCTACATTCACTCAACGATTAGGAAAGTTACTTTTCGTAAACTTTTAAGGAAGAACTATAAAGGTTCTCCCCAACCAATGCAAACCATTCGTTGACGATGACACAACTACATCAACAACGTGTTTTTATTGTTGTTTTCTTCTTCCTTCAACGAATGATTGGCATTCGTTTGGGTGATCCTTACTAGTCGGAAGCTATCAAAAGCAGATGTCATAAGCCAATAAAAAGTAGCTTTCTGAAGAATGAAAATCAGAATTGAGGCATAATTCACTGTATCCCTTTTTTCTTTCCTGTCTCAACAAACGTCAGTTTCACATTTATATTCGCTCATTTTCGTCCGACCACTAATGTGAGCCTACGACTATTGTAGTTTCATCGTGTATCTTACATTTTGTATTGTTCCGAGACATTCGGCTCCGATTACGCGTTGGTTCGGGAGAGGTTCTTCATTGAAAAATAACTTCGAAATCTAAACACGTCTAATGTGTCACACACCAAATCTGTCAAATAAACGAACAGCTGATTCAAATTACACAGCATTTAACCAAATGAATAAAAAGGTCGTTCATGCAAACTTTTGTGTAAACTTATCATTTTACACAATTTGTTAACTTACGACGTTGCACGAATACCCTTAACAATTAAAGCAAATCCGCATTTCAGGTTTTTTTGCTAACAAAATCTCACTAAACAAAAATAGGGATTTATCTTGATTAATGTTGTTCATATTTTGTACACAGGTACTTCTAATAGTCTGGGAGCCCGCCATAGGACGACCTACCTTCGCCTCACCTATGTGTCTATATCTGTATGACAAACGAACAGCTGAGTAGTACCTATTAGTACCTAGAACAGAGAGTAATACCTATTTTCTCTGTTGCAAAGTGATATACTAAAGTGCGGCAACCCATTTTTAACCAATATTTCTGGTACTATCATGCTTATATAGGAGAATTATCTACATTTTGATGTTAATTTCAATGAAAATACATACCAAGGAGTACAAAAATAAAAATAAAACCACCTATAAATTAAAACAAAAAAAAAACATTTATCAAAAATTCACTTTTCCAAAAGCAAAACTTTAATTAAAAATTTGGCAGATACCTATCAATTTCTTATTAATTAGCTTTATAACAACATACTTTGTATTTCAATAGAACGTCACAGTGATTTATGGTAAAATGGCAAACAACTACTTTGCCATTTTTGACTTTCAAACGTTCATATCTCGAGTTGTTAATTTTTGAGATTTTTTTTTCTGTGTATAACTTTCATATATATTTAATAAAACCTATCGATTGAAAACAAACAAAAAACATTTCTCTATCACTTACCGTTTAGAAAATAAGTTTTCGACCTTTTAATACGTTCACCCTGAATCCCGAATTGAAAATTTTTAAATAAATAATAGAATTTGAATCTCTTCTTATTCTCATACAAATTCAGTCTTATTTTAAACTAACGTTTTCGAGAATATCTTCTCATCTTCAGGTTTTTAAGCAAATTGAAAAATATTTTACATATAAATCAAAAAATGATATGATGAAAAAATTATACATATGTACATACAAATAATTTTCAATTTAAAGAGTTCAAATAATTTTATCTAATAATTATGCAAGTTAATGGTTCGAACTGGTTTTAATAAAATTTGATGAAAGTAACTGAATAAATGCGTTTAGAATTTTGTCTCAAATATGTCTTTAGCTGTTAATGGTTCTAAAAATGCATGCAATGAAGATCTTGTCAATGAACTTGTTTTTGTTCATATTACTTGTGCGATGTATGTACATTTCTTCATATGCATTTTATAATTTTGGGTTATTTATTTGTTTTAATAATCTAAAACCTGCCAGGTTGTGATTATTATCAATCATATGATCAGCTGGAGTCGACTCATGCACTGTCTTAGAATGGATTCATTTATAGTATTCTGACCATCTTATTTTTGCCGTTCTTCTCGTTTGGCCAATATAAGCTTCATCACAATCTTGACAAATAACGGAATAAATTCCAGATTTATCGAGAGTGTCAGTTTTATCTTTTATTGTCAACCCATTTTTCGATGACTTTGGCGCATAAATCAGGCTGAATTTGACCGATGGCATCGATTATGTTGTCATTGAGGATCACGGTGGTTTGCGGCTTATTTGCATAGACCTGCGACTTAAGAAAGCCCCACAAGAAAAAGTCCAAAGGGTTCAAATCACACGATCTTGATGGCGAATTCACGTCGCCTAAGCCCGAGATAACCATGACATGAAACCGCTCGTGCAGAATATCGATTGTGTCTTGAACTGTGTGGCACGTAGCGCCATCCTGTTGAAACCATATGTCTTCGGTGTCCATATCATCAAATTCAGGCCACAAGAAATTGGTGATCGTCGACCTATAGCAATCACCGTTGACGATGATGGCATGGACAGCATCATTTTCGAAGAAGTACGGACCGATGACGCCTCCATCCCAAAATCCACACCAAACAGTAACTTTATTTGGATGCATTGGCACCTCGTGAATCTCGCGTGGATTGGTGTCGTCCCAAATCCGGCAATTTTGCTTATTCACGTACCCATTCATCCAAAAATGGGCCTCATTGCTAAAGATGATTTTTCGGCCGAATCGTTGCTACTAGAGAACACCCATTTTTGATAATAAAGTTTTATCATTTGCACGTGTTGCTCGAAGCTGTAACTTACCTTGATGATTTGTCTTTAGTAACTGATTAAAAGACGATATTTTGACAGAAAGTAAAAGAAACAATATGTCCGCCACGAGCTGTCAAAATCAAACCGTCCCTATTGGAAAACACTTTATATATTTTTTTTATATCTTTATGGCTAACCACATAAGCTTAATCAGATAATTGAATAAACTCAAAAATTGATCTTTAAAGCGTGGCAACCCTATGAATGGTCCACTTTTGTATAGGCAACCCATGTGCAAACTGTTTGTTTGGACACTCTAAAAAACTCTCATCTGGTAGAGATAAGGGCAGGTCGTCCTATCGCGGGTCCCAGACTGAAATTTAACAAATTTTCTCCTCGTACTTTTGACTCTGTTCACACCTTCCCATAATAATTGAATCGGTGAGTGTAAGAACAGGATAAACACGAAAAATTCAATTTTGAGGTTTAAATGCATAAATCTCTACATAAAACCTACATATGGGCAAAATAACAGTACATTTAGGAAGACGAATTCATACTAAACTAGGCCGCCATCTTCGATGATTGAGTACACAAATCCAGTACTTATGTTCTTACACATGTACCAACCCATCGATCTACCAAACTCAAACGCCTGACGTTGCATGGAGCCATTGCTCCTACGGGTCTGGTGGAGGGATGATTTAAACGGTGGAGGTAAAGGGAAGGTAACACGCCCTTAAAAAGACAATGGTGCGTTGGCCTCTCCTCGACCTGGTGATTGTGCTAATAGTAACTTCTTCAGTAACTTGAACACTAATCTGACTGAACGGGGCAGACGCATGCACCAACCACTGATCTACTCATAGCTACCAATAGCATACGAGTATCTAACTTAAAACTTTTAATTAAAAGAATGTACACACACACACGCACTGTCGGACTCTAAGTTCCATTTAGTTTAAATTAAAAATGGACATCTCTTTTTTTGTTTTGGTTTTATACTCAAAATGAAATTTCAACTTTTTTTTGTGCAGGCTTAAATATATTTTTTTTATTTCGTGCACCTTAATAAAAATTATAATTTACCTTTAGGAACAAAAATAATGTAAGACATTTTATTTTTGATTGAATATTATTTTCTAATGTATTTGTATGAAAAAAAATTTTCTCTGTGGAAAGACGTATATAAGTTAAGCATTTACAAAAAAAACAACTAAAAAAAAACAAATTACGCTTTCTTTAGATTTTGGTTTACTTTTTGTTTCTTATTTTAATAAATGTAATTTTTATCCCGCGTATAAACAAGACCAGAACTGGGAGAAAAAAAAATAAATTAAAACACGAAAAATTATCCAAACATAAAAAAATATTATTGGAACACGTTTCATTATCCTTTTCATCAGAAATTTCCTCAATATTTATTTTTTTATTGTATACTTCTTTTTTTAAAACAGGGAATGTGTCATTCCACAAAGAAAGTAACATTTAAATAAAAAACTAAAATATTTTTGCACATTTTATTTTTTTTTTCCTTTCAAAATACTTCTCATATTTTTGTTTATTTTATATTTATAAAAACGCAACAATTTTCAAACAAACTTCTTATGGTTTTTAGAGAGAAAAAAAAATGAACAAACATAAGATTGTTTGTTTTCAATGCACCCATACATAAATTTAATATATACTGCTTAAACAGAAAATAAAAAAATATGTATATTTTTTTAATTTAAAATAGAAGACACATACACAAAAAGTAAAAAATAAGAAAACATCTAACACCTTTTTTTGTTTTTATTTAAAATTATTTTGGAGCTTATGATATATTCTATGAATAATAATATTTATTATACATAATTTAAGTTTTTATTTGAAATGAAACTTTTCCAACAGAGACTGATTATTTCCATGAATATTTTTTTTAAACATAGTTCTTGTATTTATTTTTTTTTATATCAATTAACTTTTATTTAACAAAATGCAAGAAAATATTAATCAGAAGCATCATTTATTTTGAAATATACTCTACTATACTAAGTTTGTGTTAAGTTAATATAAATTATATCTTTTTCTTTGTTCATTTTGTTTTCTACAATATGATTTTTTAACACAAAGTTTTTTTGTTTAAAAAGATTTTTGGTAAACAATATATAATTTATATATACATATATCCTGGTCCTGGTGTAGGAGTCTTTTTAAGTTATACAAAAATTAAATATAAATCTGAGCATAAATTTATATACGTCTTTTTAATTTAAAACTAAAATCTAAATTGAAAAATAAAAAAAAATGCATTTTTTGTTTATTTTTTTTTTTTTTTTGTTTTGAAAAATATATTTTGGCGATGTATAAATTAAATTATTACAAACAAAAAATCAATATACATATATTTTAACCTGAGACATGAAAAATTAAACTCTACCCCTCTTTATACTTTATCCTTACTTCACTTGTGCTTTCCGCGATGCGACGACAATATTAATAAAAAAAAATAATACTTAAAACAAAACAAAAAAACAATAGTCCAGGTTTGCCGGTCCTACCGTCGTCAGGAGTGCCTGTCTCTGCTGTAGGAACGGTCTTAATACCTAACTCATCGTCGTCGTCGTCATCATCAACTTCGTCTTCAAATCACCTACAGCTGATGGGTTCGACGGCGGCGGGTCATATTGGATCACAATCAGGCGGTCATAACCAAGGACCTCAGCAACCATCACCGACATATGTTAATTTATAAGGCAAACCGATGATCTTCTAAAAACAATATACAAACAAAAAATACAAAATTATATTTAACAAAGCTTGTGGTGCTAAATGTTTTAGAACACGCCATATTTATTTAAAAAAACACTCTAGAAAAGAAAAAGAAGCCCAAGAGTCAGAAAAAAATAAATAACAACTAACTACAGTTAAACCCTGTTAAAGCCAAACTTCTACAATATATAATATTGGAGAGAAAAAGAGAGAGAAAGAGAGAGAGAACTTCAAATCCGAGATATAAACAAACAAACAAACGAGAGCAAGTGACACATTACAAACAAAATATTTTGTACCTGAACCTGATCTTGGATTTTCTCGTATGAAACAAGTTTTTTGCTGTCTTTAATATTTTTTTTTTGTAATATATCATTATAATATTTAAACCTTTACTTATTAAGAAGTTTTGTTGTTGTTACATAAATAATCTTAACTTGTTTTTTTTTTTTTTTTTTTGTTAATTTTTTGATATAAATATATATAAATATTAAAATGTTGATTAATTTATTCATTGTTTAGTTAAAAAAAAATTTTTTTTTTAAGTGAAAGTGAATGATGTTCGATGTTAGAATGTATCAAATTAATGTAAAATGCATAGTTTTTTTTTGTTTTTATTTTTATTCTGTTTGTTATCAGGAAAATGAAAACAATAATTATTGTTACCTAATGTTAAATATTAAAACTTTACACTTTTCCCGAGCCAAATAAAAAAGACAAAATAATTGTTAAGGTTATCTATACAAAATTCTATACGAGTATAAAAAGTACATAATATCAACGCTTATAACTAAAGTGTATGTGCCAAAAACTCTCGCAATTCAAACAGAAGCTGTAACAGGGATTCACAGCTTGATTTTTCAAAAACATTGACGACTTTTTTATCTGTATGCACATAATTTAAAAAAGGAAAAAAAACTGAATTGCAACCTTAACAGACATTAACCCTTATTTCTCTTATTTTTTAATTTTTACAATGTCAGTTATCACTATCAGTAACTAAGTCACCTGTTTCCTAATAAGTAAAAACAATAAGCCCTAAGTATAAGTAATAAACTAAATGAAACGCATGTATAAAAAAAGTTTAAATGATTTATCCCATCATGTAACGTTTTGTCAACTGAGAAAAGAATATGAATTTTTAAAAAGAATTCTTTATCGCCAGCATATTTTATCTGTTGAATCCAAAATTAAGAGGAATTCTAAGGCTTATTTGACCTTTCTGAATACAAAAAGTAAATGGATCGGTATTCCTCTCTCTATGAAATACAATGATGTTCTGAGCAGCGATTTAAAGAATATTTGTAACATGTTTGTGAACTTCTTTCAATCTAACTACGCTGCTGTACCAAAATCTGTTTTTTTTTTAATCAATTCGTGACGTCTCGTCTGTAAATCTGGGAAATCTTTATATCTCTAAAAATGATATTTTATCTGAACTATCATCTCGTGATGGCTCTCAAACTCTTCCACCTGGCAACATTCCAGCCATTTTTGTTAAGAATTGTAGATATAATTTAGTAATTTCGTTTCATATAATCTTTAATCTTTCGCTGTCTACAGGTGTATTTTTGGATTGCTGGAAGTACTCATTTGTTACTCCAATTCATAAGTCTAAGCAGAATATTGAAAATTATAGGCCTATTGCAAAACTACAATTGGTCCCTAAAATCTTCGAAGCGATAGTCAAGCGAAAACTCTACTGTGACTCGGTCTCTTATATCCGAAGATCAACATGGGATTGTAAGTGGTAGGTCTACGGCAACAAATTTGGCAATTTTTACCAACTTTTGTCTTTACAGTATGGAACGACACTTTCAAGTGTATTTCGCTAAAGCTTTTGATCGTGTTCAGTTTCATATTTTAGAGCGTAAATTATTGGGCTTGGGTTTCCATGCTACTTTACTGAGTTGGGTAATGAGTCACTTAAAAAACCGTAAGCAATATGTCAAATTAGGTTTTCATTTTTCGAAAACTATTTTCAATCATTCGGGAGTTCCACAAGGAAGCCATTTAGGTCCTCTTTTGTTTGTTTTATTTATTAATGATTTGCCATATTTTATTTTAAATTCAAGTGGATTACATTTTGCGGATGATTTTAAGATTTTTAGACAAATTAAAACTGTGTCGGATTGTACACAACTTCAACTTGATATTGACAGACTAATAAATTGGTGTGAGGTCAATTGCTTGCATTTAAATATTCGCAAATGTTCGGTGATGTCATTTACTCGAACTAGAAGTCAAATTTTGTTTGATTATAACATCTCTCAGCTAAGTTTCACCTTGCATATGGGCTTTTTGATCTCGAAATTGAATGCTATGCTTGGTTTTATATTTAGAAATTCTAAGGAAGTTAGTGATCCTTACACTTTAAAGTGTCTGTTCGTCTCTTAAGTTCGGCCAAATCTTGAATATTGCTGTACAATATGGTCACCCTACTACAACAAAGGATCATTACGGCTTGTATTCAGAAAAGATTCACAAAATTTGCTTTGCGTAGAACTTACTTGCATTCAGATATGCCTATCTATAATATAAGATGGCAATTAATTCAATTAAAGCCATTCCAAAACAGACGAGATTATTATTTCGCAATGTTTGCTAGGGACATTCTTTGTAACCACATTGATAGCCCTAAGTTGCTGTCTTTAATTAATATCTATGCTCCTGTGCGTTTCCTACGTCCTAGAGAAAGCGACTTCTTTTATATCCCCAGACACAATACTAATTACGGTTTGAATAATCCTATATGCAATGCTGCTTCATGTTTCAATCAATTTGAAGATTTATTAGATTTCACTTTAAGTCGAAATGAATGTAAGGCTCTACTTGTAAATAATATTTAATTAATTAGATTTAAGTTTAGTTTGTAAGATATTCTATGAAAGTCAAATGTACTTTTTAGAGTTAATAAATAAATAATTTAGAGTCGACTTTGGTCTAAAGCTGAGTTCATCCCCTACAAAAAAAAATCGAATTTAAGCTAGATTCGAATCTAAATTCGTTTATTACTTAGGGCCATAGTCTACATTTATAATATAAGCGTAGATGATTATACATAGTTATGCTATTAAATGCACATATCCTATATAGTTATTTATATATTTTGATGAAATTTTGTTGACAGAAGACATCAGCTTAATGCAGAAATTATAGTTCCCCAGAAATGAGATTAAAGTTTTAGTTCAATGAATTTGACTAAGATAATAGTTTTAAGAAGTATGTGTTTGATGCCAATCAAAAGAGAAAAGAAATGGCATTCAATAGTCAACACAATCAAAACCTAAAGCGTGCTTTAGACTTTCGTTCTTCATTCGGTGAACGTTGTTTGGTGTTCGTTCTTCTCCCAACAACGAAGAAACCATTTACATTAGAAAGTTAAAACCTATTTACAAAATTGTTTATTTATATACCTAGGCTTCTTGTGCCATTCAGTAATTAAAAAAACTTCGAAAATGTACCTACATGTTGCACAACACCCCAAACCAATGTTCATTTAAACAGTTTTCGCACTTAAACACGCGTTGTTCGGCTAACAACGAACAACGAAATTTCTGACCTGATTTAAACTTGCACGTTCTTTATTCGTTTTTAGTTCGTTGTTCGGTTTTATCATTTAGGTTTTCGTTGTACGAACAACGTTCACCTATGATATCACCGAAAGTCTAAAGCCAGCTTAATCCCGCATTTACACGAGTTGACATTATTTCTTCCATATTCTTGTCATAATTGGCCAAATCTTGAAAGTGGTCCAAAATCTGTCATCATTTTTTTTTTTTTTTTTTTTTTTCATAAAAATAATAACAAGTGAAAGGGGCTTTTGGTTTTACCATTATCGTGGAAACATTGTGCTGTCATTTTTTTGTCAATAACACACGATAGAGAATGAACCCGCTCATTCTTGTCATAGTAATGACAGAGCTTCAAATAGCCATTATTTTGTCTTCGTGTAAATGCATGTCATTAATGAATTTATTTTATCATTATTTTGCCATTTTAATGAGAGATTTTATAACAGTTTTTTTTTTTCATTCGTATAAATCCACAATAACTCTTCTATTTTTTTTTTTTTTTTCTCAAGTTCTTCTAATAACTAATTTTTGGAAATAATTTCTTATACGTGCAAAAAATCACGGATATTTAAATGCTTTAATACAACAAATCTAAAAATAAATCAGAGCATGCTTGAAAGTTTATAAAATATACATCAATTTATTTGCATATATTTTTTAATAAGAAATGTTTATCTCGAGAAGACAAACACAAACACAACATGATCATATATTTTTTAATAATTTTGTTCCCGAATTTTAACGCAAAGGAAACAAAAATCCTAATAACAATGCACTCGAAGTTATTTAGTTATAAACGTATTCAGCCGTATTCATAAAAACAACACCATCCGCTCCTTACCCAGCGGCTTCATTGGCAATATTTGAGACAATTAATTGCCACTTTCATTAACATTTCTTTGAATTGAGACGCCTTGGTCAGGACAATATTGCTCGTTACATGAAAGGCAATCATTGTCGAATCAATAAATTTTGACGCAATTAGCGAGGCAGTTTATTGCCAATGGAGCCGTGGCGTTAGCTCATGTGTTAGCTGACACACGGATAGAGAACGTATCCGTTTGATTACTTCACTTATTCATAAAAATATTTGTGCTGTATGATCCTATTCAGGGGTGGAATCGGCTAAGGTGATTTGTGATTATTGATAGTCATTATGAATAAATTCCATTTGCGTAAGGTGATTATCACACGTTTGTGGCTATTTCCTGTGACAGCTATTTTGCCATCACTTTCATATTAATAAAGTCAAAATATTGTTTGAATAAATTTATTTACAATTTTTTTATTTTGAAACTTATTATTATTTCTGATTATTTACAATCCAATGCAGAGTTTTGATCAATTTCACTGAATATTCACTAAATTGTTAAATTTTAACACTTGAATATTTATTTAATTTTGAATAAGTTAAAATCGGCGAAATCGACAGAGAAAATCCTCAACACAATTTGTGAGAAATATCAAATCTTTGTAGTTTGTGTGCAAATCAATGTTTTTTCTCAAAGTGATACCAAATTCGCACAAATTTTTTGTGATCACTTTACGCAGATGGAAAATAAATTACTATCACATGTGACTGTCACAAATGTGATGATCACAAATCACCTTACGCGATTCCCTCCCAGATAACCGTTCGGAGAAATTTTTTTTCCGATCTATTCGAAATCGGAGAATTTTCTACCGAGGTATCCGTTCCGATTTACAGATCGGACAATCTTCCGATAAAATATAACGACTATCTCAACGCATAGCGATGAAGTGCGTTAAGTAAACAATTTTTGACAGTTGTGCGTTAAATTTCTTCAGAAATTCTTCGACAAAAAAAAATCTGCGGAATATTTTAAGAAAAATAAGCAAAAAAAATATAAATAAATAATTTTGTTTCTTTAGTTTATTTAACAACGATGAAGACTCAGCAAGAGAGGTTGGTTGAAATAATAAATAGATGATAAAGCAACACTATTCATTTTTGTGGACGAATTTATAAACTTTTAAACATCTTAAAGCTTTTCACTTATTGAACTAATCCGGACGTATGTATGTGTCAAATGCATGCGATTGTGTGCTTTATTTGTTCCGAAGTGGATACCTCGAACGAAATCCAAGTTCCAATCGAAACCGACTATCGTTTTGAACTTTTTCCCAACGCATACCTCGATAGGGCTGGATCTTTCCAGTCTTTATCATCAAATCCTGGAAGTATTCTTAAACATGTGTCACACACAAGCGCTGATTTGTGACAAGTAAGCTTGTGTTGAATCGTTTTTTATGTAAATCACATGTGTGTGTGTTAAGAAGTTATCCGTTTCTTAAATACCAAATTTAGATAGTTGAAAGTAATCCGCTCGTCATGACATGTCACTTATTTATTGAATACAAATTATGAGTTAGAACACGTATTACTGTTGTCTCGCCTCTATCGTAAGTTTATAAATAGGGCTGATTATGTTTGTACAAAGTTTATATGAGTTATTGGCTTATCTCAAGGAATTAAAAATGTGAACTTTTAAGCAAACGTTTTTTTATCAGCTTGATTGTAAACTAACTGGCACTATAACTTCTAAACAACTATATTAGCCGAATTGAAACGTAAGCGTTTGTCAAAAATAAACAAAAAGTGTTTTTTCAGTTGCGTCGCAATCACAAGTTTACGTCAGGGTTTGTCTGGCTTTTGCGGAAGTTTTAGCCACGTTTTGTTTTCAAATTGTTTATACTTCAAAAATGTATGCAGAAATAAGTGGAAACTATAAACAAAATTAAACTTTATTCAGTACCCGAGATTTCAAATATGTTTATTTATGAATTTGTTCACATATAATTGTCCAAACTAAATAATTTAAACTGTCAAATGAAATCACACTCGCACATTACGCCGAAGTCGACGAAAACTTTAATGAAAAATAAGTTGTGGCTTTGTAGTTTCTCTGTTTCATAAGGAAAGGTTTGTCGCTCTACGTTAAATATAAGAAGCGTTTTTTATAAAGACTTTCCTAAAAAGTTAAACTTGCTAAAAAGTATTATGCTGTCTTTGAACTTCAAACATATTGGCGCAAAATTGTAAGCTTTGATCGTTTAAGGAAAATAAAACCAGTTCGTTTAGTTGCGAGCCCTTGTCAATTTTGTACCCCGTTAAACAGTAAGCGGACTCCGCTGCGGAACGTAAGCAAATTAAGGTTAAACAGATAGAGATTTGACAGATGTAGTGCAGAAATACAACCAAACAACAACAACAAAAAACTTAAAATAAACACAAACGACCTCACAACAAATAATTTCGATATAATTTGAGTGTAGGTATCGTACCGTAGTATACTGTATTCTAGATGGAAAAGAAGACTTATCGCTCGTCGTATTCAATTTAACAAAAAAAAAAAACTCAAGGCAGTGTTGAGACATCGTAGGTATACAACATGAACATTATATAGGTACCATGCACATTAACGAAAAATTGCAAAAATTCAAGACCGTGTTATGCTCATTAAATCAATTTTTAAATGTTATACAGTTTTTGCAAAACTCTTACACTTTGAAAAAAAACTGAAAACATGTTGCTTGATTTTTTGTTGTTGTTTAAAAATTACTATTTTCATATAGTTAAAGTTTAATGTAAAACGATAAAGAAGTTTTTTTTAGCGGAATCCCAATTTAAAATTGATTTTTAAACGATTTATAATTAAGTAATTAAATAAAAATATTAAATTGTATGTGTCGACATTTTACATATATTTAAAAACATTTGTCTCATAAGATAGAAAGATATGCAACACAGGTTATACAAACGAAATGTATACAACGTGTCTCCAAATTGGTTTAATTGTTTTTTTTTTTTTTTTTTTTTTAATTTTTATATTTCATATTTCGAGGCACGAATACTCAATATTAAACCAGTTTAACAGTGTTTTTTTTTTTTTTTTGTTCATGAATTTGTATTCCAAAGTGAATAACAAATCCGACAAAAAATCATATAGTCAAAATATAAGAACATACGCACTTAAGTAGCTTGAAGCAGCCTTGTTAAAATGTTTTAAAAATACCAATTTTGCACGTAAGTTCATATCGTCCCTGAGTGCAAGAACTAGGCAATTTGATTTTCCACTTTTTTAATATTCCAACAAAGACGTATTTTCTAAAAGTAAGCATGAGATTGATATAAATATTCGTCGTTTCCAGGTATCTAGATGCCAAAGAACGTTGCAATCTTAAAAATTTCAAAAATCAAGTTACCTACATAGTTCTTGCACTTAGGTGACGATATGATGTGCTTTAAAGTTAAACAGCTTTTTAAATAAATTTTTAAATACGGGTGTTATTTTTTTTTTCTTTTTTTCTTTTTTTCAAAACAACTGAACAGCCTTTTTTCTAATTATGCTCTTTTTTTTTTGTCAAAATAATTGAACAAATTCCCATTCATAACTTTTTAATTATTGCTTACCCCAGAAATAGTTAATCTCTTTTTTTTTGTCAAAATAATTGAACAAATTCCTATTCATCACTTTTTAATTATTGCTTACCCCAGAAATAGTTAATCTCTTGATCGTAGAAAAAAATCTCATATAAATAAATTAAATTAAATTATAAGATTGACATGAGAACATTTTATTCGATTATATAAACAGCCTTGCTGTTTTAGATTCAAGGGAGTGTTGAACAGATTCATGCTACCGTGGACCAATATTGTGCCGAATTATTGGTAAATGCCGTCTGCGTCTGGTCTTGTTAGGCTTAAAGGTGCTGAGTGCTAAATGTTATTTTTATCTTCCAACAAATACGACACAATTTATCTATGTACATAAATAATAAGATTCTATTCTATTTCAACATGTTGTTCAATATTTCACCAGATATTTTATCTCAATTACTTGATAATTTACATTGATAATTAATTTCTCAAAAAGCGTAGAAGGATGTCAAGAACAGTACCCGCAGTTGTTCCGAAAAAAAAAAATAAACATTAAATAAACTAGTACCTATTATATTTCGAAATTAATAAAATTAGTAGTATACAAATAAAAGTCGTTCTGTAGTGTAACGAACTTGTGAAAATCGACCAATTATTAATATATTAACTACGAGAAAATGATTGTCTTTTCATAAATATAAAATAAAATTTAAATTAAAAAAGAAAAAGGAAAAAAATAAAAACAAAAACAACTATGCGACAAATTTGACACATTATTTTTTATTGATTCTAAAATCATGCATCCTTCAATAATAAATTGATTAATAATAATAATTTTGCTATATAACCATTTATTTTTTTTTTTTCGTTAAAAGTTATTTTTGATGTTTCTGATTGATGTTTTTTTTCGTTTTGAATTACAAACAAAAATTAAAATTATGGTTTTATTTTTATTTATCTATATTTTTTTCCTAATCAATCTCGATGTTTTATTTTTTCTGACGTTGGTGTCCTATATGTCTGGATTAATTTTTATTCTGTAAATAAAAAACAATATATACAAAAAAAAAATTAAAGCGCTTTTAGCAAAACATTTTTAAGTTTTCAGCACGATTTTTAATTCTTTTTTTTTATTGTCAATAGAAGTTGTGTTTGACAATATTTGGATTATGTATGAATTTCAGTTATGTTCGTTTTCACAGATCCATGATGTGATTTAACAGGCAGTTTTTTTTTTGTTGATTAAAAAGAACTAAGAATTTTGCTTGCTAAACGTGAAATTGCACTTGAAATTGTTTATTCATTGTTCTTTTTTTTAATTGCTTTTAAGAGTGGCTCCGAATTGATATAGTTTTACTATCCATACTTTATATATAAGGCGATTTTTATTGGTAAATGTATACGCAGCGCAGCAAAATTTTACACCGGAATGAACAACAAAGGAGAAGTGCGGCCGTATACTACATAATGTGTTATTATTTTGTTTTGTGATTTTTAAAAATGCCTAATATTTTTTTAAAAATCACAAAACAATAACTCATTATGTAGTATCCGCACTTTTGCTTTGTTGTTGTTCTCAGTGCAAAATTTTGCTGCGCTGCGTATACATTTACCAATTAAAAACGCCTATTATAATAGAATTTGTGAGACTTTTTTCCCTTTGCATGTGTTTTTTTTAATTGATTTTAATTGATTTAATAATAATAAAATATATAACTATACTTATTAAATTAAAAAATATAACTAATTTGAATTTCTTTTTTTTTTTTCTTTTTTATTTTGAATATTCTTCAAAAAAGGCGCAAGAAAAAATGTATAAGATATATGGAAGTTGACGGTGATGATAACAATGATTTAGATAATCATATGAGCGATGATAATCTAGGCAGTTGTGGTAGTGTTGATGATGCAAAAACACCAGATGACGATAGTGAATCATTAAATCAGTCATTATCAAGCCCAGGATGTTTGAGTGGATTGTCTAGTTTGCAAAGTCCATCGACAAGCTTGGCAAGTCCGCTTAATTTGCTTACTAGTCCATCGACACCGAATGCAGTTTCGAATACAATTCCAAATAATAATAATAATAATGGTTGTAATAGTAGTAGTGGTGTTTCGAATTCGACAACATCAAACGATCAACAACATCAGTCAAACACTCAGCAGCTGCACCAACATCATCAGCAACATCATTCTCTAAGTCATCAGTCTTCTTCTTCTCCCGCTTCACATCAACAACAACAACAGCCACCTCTGCCAAAGCCGCATCATCACCAACAACATCACATACCGATGTTTATTGATACCAGCCGCAGTGCGGCAGATAATAGCTGCAATAACATACCCTCCGCATCAGCTGTACATCAATTGTTACATCATAACGCAGCCACATCTGCATCAACGACATCGTTTTCAGCTCTGCCATCGGTTAAATCAATCGCAGATCGCATGGTCCAATCGCTATTAAATAACGTCAATATTGGCAATCGATTGGGTCATTTAACGTCTATGGGCCTAGGACCTCAGGGGGATCAATCAGGCGGCATGACCCCTCCTCATAGTCATCAAGCTTTAAATTCAAATTCGAGTGGAAATGATATAAAACCACCATTGATGATACCCCAACAACAACACCAACACCTTCAACATGATTCGGCCAGTGGCAACGTTGTAATTTCTTCCAATAGGTCAAATTCCAACCAAGAAGATGATAAAATGAAATTAAATGGCAAACTTCTGCCTCCACAGGCAACAAATAAAATTGTGCAATCAACATTAACTGGCACCGGATCCGGATCTGGATCGGCGGCGGCAGCGGCTGGTGCGTCAAATGCTTCTCCATTAACATCATCGATTTCGTTCTCATCGTCGTCTTCATCATCTTCGTCGTCGTCCTCATCATCATCATGTCAAGGAGGCAGCAATGTAACTTCCGCATCGTCGTCGCCGTCGGAGATCTTTTTTGAAAAAGCCATAAGAAATCCTGTCGGTGCTAATCCCCGAGATGTCAATAATCCGCTAAGTATCAATCAATTGACTAAGCGTGATTATAATATTCATAACAATAATTCACCACCAATGATTATGCTACAACAACAACAACAGCAACAAAATTCAATGGGATCACAACATCAACAGCAACATTCCAGCACTCACATGCAACAACACAATCTAACTGGAATACCCAGAACAGTTTCATATGCCAAACCTTCATTTACTACAGGAATAAGTACAGTTGCTAACACATCGCCATCCGATCATCCTTGTTCAGACAAAAATCCTCCAACGCAATCTTCTACTTCGTCTCCTTCAGCACTTCAACCTAATTCGTCGCAAGTCGCTAAGTCGTCTCCTCCGTTTATGCTTAAATCCACACAACATCAATATCAGCTTCTCACCAGCCCTGGTCCCGCATCTGGTTCTGGATCATCAATTTCCAGTCCAAATGCTTCTGTTGCCTCTCCTCACAATCAGCTCAGTCACCAGCAGCAGCAGCAACTTCAACTGCAGCAACAGCAATCCCAGCATCACGCATTTGCTTTGAGCCAACACCTGCAACATTTCAGTCAACATTTCCCGCTAACTGTTTCAGCTGGAACAAATAATTCAACAAGTAATTCCATATCAACAAATGTCACCAACAATCATGTTGTTGCTGCAAAGCAAGCTAATAGCAGTAGTGTTGGAACAGCAGCTACTACAACACATCATCGGACCTCAGATGGTGGCGAAAGTGGAGCAATAAGTGTAACATAACAGTACGCCGTCTCCGTCGCAGCAGCCAACGCCGCCACCATCGTCCATGTCCATCAAAAAGCCATAATAATAGCTGCAGTATTGGCAGATCTAAAATCAACAGAATTTATTATTCTTAAGCTTCATCGTCCTTCTCAAGTCAAAAAACAGTCACGCAGTATAAGATTGAAATGCATTTTATATTTTTTTGTTTTGCTTTACAGTTAGATTACTTTGTATACAAAAAAAATCGAGTGGCTTTTATTCTATTAAAATAAAAACAAAACCTATTTCAGAATTGATTGTAATCAAAATTTTAAAATAACTAATTCCGAAGAAAATATTAAAGAAAAAAAAAAAAAAAACTGTTCTGGCCTGATTATGGAATTCGAATCCAATTTGTCTCTATTTTATTTCACTTCGAAAAATCGTTGCCCATATTTAATTTTGTTCACTTCAATATGTCGTTGACTTACATATAAGAAGGACTAACTTTGATTATGATAATTAAAATAAATCTAAACGAGTCAAACATGAAATATCGAACTGAGCAAATGATTCGCTTTGAAATCCCATAGTTAAGCCAGTAATTCGTATAAAAATTTAACATTTGCTAATACGAAAATATCCGATTTATATTCTATTTAAATTTTGTTTAAAAAATCAAGACTACATATTTATAAAATTCACCATTTTTTTTTAAATTAAAAATCCAAATTATCAATTCTAATTTAACGAGCATTAAAAAAAATAATAAATTCTCGCCATAAAATTAAATGCTAACAAGAAATTGTTTAGATTTCAATTTCTTGAATTTGCTTAGCTATTGAAATGCAACAATGTAGTCTTTTATATTGTATTTTATTTATTCGCGTGGATTTATTTCGAATTAAATTAAAAATTAATCGTTTAATTAGCTAAACCATAGCCTAAAACTCCAAAGCTAGTCAATTTAAAAAAAAATATTCATTGATTTTGATGTTATTTCTGAAAATCTTCAAAGAACCTTCAATAGACAAGTTGCTAATAATTTAAAAATTACTTCTGAATTACTAAAAAAAAAAACAAAGCTCTCACTAGCATTCTTCAGATCGTTTGGATTTTTTTTTTTTTAATATGTCTAAAAAAAGCAAAACAGTTAACATTATTTTATAATTTTAAATTAAGAAAATTTTATTTGAATTTAAAATCAATTTAATTGTTTAAATGGAGAATTTTAAATTAAAAACAAATACAAAATCAAACAAAGTGTGCCACATACAATTATGATCTGCCATATTATTAAATATTTATATATTTTTTAGTTCTTTTATAACATTTTTTTTTCTAACTTAAAATTAAGAAACAAAATTCAATTTGTCTGAGAAAAAAAAAACACAAAAGGAAATGTGAAAGTAAAATAAAACCAGAAAGTAATAACAAAAAAAAAGAAAAATGAAAAGAATAGGAAAATATGGAAATGCCAATTTAAATAAGACTGTATATTTAAATCAAATCAAAATTGATTTAGCTTGTTTGTACTAAATAGTAAATATGTGTCTATATATGTTTTGTTTATATATATACATTATGTATGTTATGTATATTAGGGAAGGTTAAGAAAATTTATAAGAAAATGATTGCTACGCACGTTAATACTCTCTCATCTTACAAACTTATATAAAGTAAAATTATTTAAATGCATAAAATTATCCTTTGAAATAATTGATAGACAAAATTGAACTTTTTGTACCTATCACACAAAAACATTTTAGCCTAGTCGACAGATGTATTTTTCTCAATTTTAGTGTCAAGAACTGAAAAAGGAAAACTTAAAAGAAAAACAACAAAACATGTTTGTTTGGGCGATGAGCCCTTTCGAGATATTATTGAAAACGCGGGCGGCTAAACCATAACCTCTACAGCCGCGCCTTGTTTTATACTCGGGGACGAACCAATTCCCCATTATTAATTTTCATCTCTGCCACCAAAAGTTCTTACAATATATATGTCTTTGAACACAAATTTGGTTATGTTTTTAAAAGAATGGTAGAACCCATTATTTGGCGTCTTCCTTTCCTATTAATGACGTTTGGGACAATCTACGAGTTTAAGTTTTCTTTGAAAATTTGTACAAAATCTTAGCTTTATAAATCTATGAATTTTCTATAGTATGGTACTTTATATGAAATTTCGTCATTTCGTAAATGTCATATTTATAAAGTCAAACATATAATATGTAGATTATTCAAGCATCTAAAGTTCAGACTTTGTAGGTATGCTCGTGTACATCCTTTATTAGATTTCAGGTGAAAAACTCTTCATTACAGAGCAAAAAAGACCTTATATTACCGAAAACTGACGTTGTGTTTTGTGACAAAATTTTCTCGAAAACAGCTTTTATGATGTTATAGTGGTTCACTTAATTAAATTATTTTTTATTTATTTCTTAATTCCATTTCAAAATTGTACAACAATTAAAGAAGAAATTAGTTTTGTTTTCAGTGCTACGGTTTTTTTCACATGTTTCCTCTTCTCTTTCCATTGTATTTATTAAGTAACCATTCTGTAAATGGTTATAGCCTTAAATCATAAAAGTAAGTTCGTGGGACCTAGTCGTTCTATATTTTGTGTTAACATAATATTTACATATATTGTGACAACCCCTCCCCTACCATACAAAACATATGAAACACAAAAATGAAGCTTTTTGTCTCTTGAAATTCAAGAGTGTAACTTGTTATCAAGTCTCAAAGATCTGTTAATAGTTATACGAGTATTAAGGGTTAGTAAGAATTAAATTTCCTATGGTCCTAAGCAATCATTTTTTTAGAAAAAAAGAATTTTGTTTGCTCTCCCTGCTATATATATAAATATATAAACAAAAAATCTATATTTTCACAATTTTATTATTAAACAAAACTAAGAAAAACCCTTTTAAAAATTTACTTTAAGGGAGAGAGAGTAAAAGGAGTGTTCGCGACCAAAACCGAATTTTATTTACATAATAATGGTTAAGAGTGTGTGTGTGCCTGTGTGTATGAATATGTATGTTTATGTATATGTGTTCAGTGAGTAAGTGAGAATTTGTACATGATTAAATTTTGTTATAAATATATTATATATCCTATATATATAGATATAATATATATGTATTAAAAAACACAAATATAATATGTAAAATAAAATAATAGCAAAATAAATTAACACACACAAGTCGTATAGATATGTGAATTTTCTTACTTGTACATATATATTTATATATATGAGTAGAATCCATTATATAACTCGCATGTGTAAACAGTGTTAAATTTAAAAACAAAATTAAAAAGCAACAATGTGTGTAATATAAATAGTAGATATATAAAACAGCATTCTGAAGAAGTATATATGTATTTAATAAGTATGTAAATATAAATAAAATTTCTATGTGTATCTAAGAGATGTTCGGGATTGAATTGTATATATTTATATATACATACATACAAAAGGAAGAAATGAGAGTATTTAAGTTCTACTAAATAATTTTTTTTGTTTGTTAATTTTTCTCTCACCGTTAATAAGTTTATATGAACACAAAAAATTAATAAATACAAAAAAAAAAAAAACGTAAAAAATATATAAAATATACATTAAAATGTGTGTATTAAACAATAAAATTAAAACCAGAACAACAAGTGTGAAAAGCTTCTCTTATTCTAATTTCACTCACAGGATAAAGATTTGAATAAATAGAATTTTACATCCGCCACTCAAATATATAGTGCAAAAAATAACAGCGGGATATATACAATATAAATCACTCATAACAAATATGTATATGTACATTATTTATAAAAACATATATGTATGTATATACATATATATTACTTAGATAAAGAGAGAGCATGTTGAACTCATATTAATCACTTAATGTTATACATTTTATTTAGTGCGCACTAAAAAAATTAAAGAAAAACACAAAACAATACCCTTAGGTAATCATGCTACATTTAAAGCATGAACGAGTTGGAAAACATCAATCATAATAAAATGTAAATATATATCAAAGCAAAACAAGAAAAAAACATTTAAAATTTAAATTTAAGATTTATATATTAAAAACAAAAAAATAATGAATTCTGCTATATACTGATTAATATTTAGTTCGTAATATAATTTGTAAATCTATATATCTACAAATAAAAATTAAGAAGAAATACAAAAAAATAACCCTTAAGGTCTTTAGATATTTCTAAGTGTTGTTAAAGTTAGCAGGAAAGAATAAAAAAAAACTTAGTGAAAAAATGAGTTAAAAAGTCATCATAAGAAATAAAAACAAATAAAAAACATTATGAGAGATAATTTTTTACCACTTGAATAAGTTTTTGATGTTAAATTAATTAAATTAAAAAAAAAAAAACAATTAAAAAAATCCCACAGTAAAAAAAAAAAGTAGTACCACAAATAAAAAACACTTAAATGCCAAACTAGCATGTAAGAAAGATTTTTAAAAAAAAATTCCTTAATTTGATAATTATTTTTTTTATTAATTATTATTATTCTTATTTAGATTTTATAATTTTTTGCCTTATAAACGAATTCTTCCATATTTTAAAAATATAAACAAAAATACCTTTATTTTGACTTTTATTTTATTCAATATTGTTGTTTTATTTACGTTTTTAATTTAATTTGTACGATTACTTTTATGGAGAATCTGAAGAAAAGGAAAAGGATAATAATTTCATGTTTGTTACCAAATATACGTTTCATAATATAACTTTCAACAAAATGCTCAGAAGTTAGATCAGGCAGAGACTAAATTGAATTTCCATTATGCCAAAAACATAATTTTCTTATTGAAATTGGTAACTGACTTATCACTGAGTATTAGAGTCTAGTTCTAAGCCCTTCCACATTAACCCACTGTGTATTAAAACATGATAAAATGTGGGATAGAATTAGAACCATTCCTAAAATGTTTGTATGTATTAACACCATGTCAAATCGTGTGGGATAGAATATTGCATTGTGTAGGATGGGCCGTCAAATTTTGTTTCCATACTGTGTGTTTAAAAATGTGAAAAAAAAACATTTTTCAGCTATAACTCTTGAACTATAAACGCAACGAAAAAGAAAAACATTTTCCTTTTTTGCAAGTGCAGCGGTGACCGTAAATGCACACTTTTGTTGTGTAAACAAATACAAATATTTTGAACGGTCTTACGTTCCAAGGAAAAAGGTCTTTGCCGAATAGCCATTAATTGTGGATCTTAGAAACAAAAGCTTAACTGTCCATACTATTGTTTTTGTGAATAAAATCTTATCATATTGTTTTTGTGTTCAATAATGTTTCAATTAATACAAAAATCATAAAAACATGTCATTTTAAAAACGGACATTATACATATTCCGTTTTATATATATAATTGTTTTATGGGACCAGCTCCTCAGTTTGTATAATTGTTTTTCGATAGAAAAAGTGAAGTAGATACTTTATTCGGTTTGAAAATAGACGATTTTAAGTATATCAAAAATAAATGAAAATCCTTGGAGGAAATAGGTTTGGATGTACCTTCCTGCTTGTGCTTTGTTTCTCTATCTGCGATAGCACAGGCATGCGCATAAGGCCTCGAATCACATTCAGCCCTATTGTGCGTGAAAGAAAATCCGCCCGGAAAAAAAACTTCACTGTTTCCTTATTGTGAGTTTCGGGCGAACAAGTTTCGAGCGGAAAGATTTCCATTTAATTTTTGGTGGTGAACGAGAACACACTTAGTAAAATGGAGAATGAAACTCAAAATAGCTTTTAAAAATCCGGGCGAACAAAACATTTTCGGACGAAATGTTTTCCGGGTAAAACTCGCATTAGTACTGA
>OX439486.1:5509714-5524714 GCA_949320155.1 Melangyna quadrimaculata
CACGTGACACTTGGATCCATCATATGTAGCGTTGATAATAGCAATCAATTTATCTGGGCCCTCCTGCGCAAAGCAAGCCAAATAAATTCTCTATTGACACTGTCGAACGCCTTTTAAAAATCGATGAACAGCAGGTGAAGTGGTGATCGATATTCAATGCACTGTTCGATGATGATCCGCAAGGTGTTGATGTGATCCACACAGGAAGATCCAGTGCGGAAACCTGCTTGTTCGAGGTGGTCTTTAATTCGGTCCAATACTATCCTTGCTATTATCTTGGCTACTGCAGGCAGAACGCATATTCCTCTCCAGTTTTCGCACTGTGTGAGATCTCCTTTCTTTGGGAGCTTGACAATCATTCCTTTTTTCCATTCTTCAGGAAATCTCTATGAATCCCAAGCTCTCTTAATAAGTAGGTGCAGTAGCTCGCTCGATGTTGTTGGGGCTGCTCCTAAGAGCTCTGCAGGAATACCGTCAAGTCCAACCGCTTTGTTGTTCTTCAGTGCTTTGATGGCGGTGATAATTTCTTCTTTACTGGGGGGTACGGTGCGTATTCGGGAAATTGTTACTTCGGGTAGCTCAGTGGGAATAGGGTTCACTTCACTGGCGAAAACGCGGTTTAAAATCGCAGAAAAGTGTTCCCTCCACCTTATGAGCTGATCCTCATCCGAAATTAGCAGGGATCCGTTTGTGTCTTTAACCAGGTGTTGTTTAGAGCTCTGGACACCAGTGAGCTCTTTGGTAATTCTGTAGACGGTCCTACTGTCACACCTACTAGCGGCTTCTTCTGCTTCTGTAGCCAATGCGTTGATGTAGTTACGCTTATCACGTCGCACACTACGCTGCGATGCGAGCTTTAAGGTGTTTCCTTTCTTCGATCCTTGCCCAAGTTTCGTCGGAAAGCCAAGCACTATTTCTTCCTTGCGTCCGGCCGACTATACTTTCAGCACCGGATATATTTTTCACAGCACACTAATGATTTTCGATGGATGTGGTTACCGTGCTGCTGATTGCGTTCAATCCTTGTGAGAGGTGGTCCCCTAGTTGTTGGCGCACTGCGGGATGCTTTAGTCTATCTGTATTAAACTTGGGCATTCGAGTGTTTCCTTGGGATCTCCGAACAGCAGCTGTACACAATCTTACGGTAGCAACCATCAGATGGTGGTCCCGGGTCATTCCAATGTCAGCACCTCTTCTGTTACGGACGTCCTGGAGACTGCTTCTAAAACGCCGGCTGATCGCGAAGTGGTCAATTTGGTTGGAAGTTGCTTGTCTGTCAGTCGACACCCAACTGACTTTGTGGCACGTCTTATGCTCGAACATGGTCCCTCCAATAACAAGGCCGTTGGCGTTGCAGAAATCGACAAATCGTTCGCCATTGTCGTTTCGGTTACCAACACCATGTTTTCCCATGACATGCCTTAGCCCAGTGTTGTCATTGCCAACCTTGGCATTTAAGTCTGCCATCACCATTATTATATCACCTCGTGGAACGCTATCATAAGCAGCACTCAGCCGGTTATAAAAGGCCTCCTTCTCCTCGTCAGAAGAGAGCAAAGTTGGGGCGTAACTCTGTATGATGGTGACGCGACGTACTCTAGTCCGGAACCTTGCGTTTAGGATCCTGTCACCTAAAGGCTCCCAGGAAATTAAGCTTTTGAGAGCTGTTTTGGGAAGCAGCAATCCAACGCCAGATCCGCGAGCGCTTCCAGGTGTTACTTCAGTGTTACTTCACTTATCCCTAAGATGTCCATCCTATACTGCATGAATTCCTTCTCTAGTTGCAGGAATCTGGCATTCTGAGGACCTTCTTTTCCACCGTCAAGAAGCGTCTTCACTTTCCAGAAACCAATCTTTGTCCGGGTACAATAGCCAAAAGTCGTCAAGGAGTTATCATTAATTATCCGAGGCGTAGTGTTGGTTTCGGCAGCGGGTTGATTTCAGTTACGGAGATTGCTAACCTCCGTAACCTATCCTAGAAAGCTAGGCCTTTTCGCACTTGTAATTTTGGCCTATTTATGTATATTGGGATACACAAATAGTTGCCCGGACCAGGTTCTGGGCAATCAATAGTTTCCCGATCAAGCACGATGCAGGTCGCTCAAAAGATTGCAATTTAATTTTAATGGTGGCGAACAAGGCCACACTTGTTGTTAAATGGAGGGTGAAACTCACAGTAGCTTTTCAAAATCCGGACGAACAAAACATTTTCGGGGGAAATGTTTTCCGGGTGAAACCCACAATATGGCTGATTTACATTTTCCATTTTGTGGACATTTAGAATGCCAGCTTATTTCTCGTAATACCTATTATTTCTCAAATTTGCTTAGAATAAGAAATAGGGAACAAAATTACCGGGAATTTATAGTTTAGAATAAGAGAGTAGGGAAAAGGGAAGCATTTCCCCGGAAAATTTTATTTAGAATTGGGCTGTATGTAATTCAAATACAATGGTGCATATTCATAGTCATTTTAGACATGGGCCTAAGTTAAACATAGCTTTGGTTGAATTTTCGGACGTTGATTCTATTTTCTTAAGGTTATCATTTCAAAATATTTGAAGCTATTTGTGTAAGATACCAAGTTAATTATCTTATAAAAATATAAAAACAACAATTTGTAATTAAAATCGGTCTGTATTCATTGAGCCAAAATTGTCTTAAACTGTAGTTAAGTTAAACCTGGGTCTATCTGCGACTATGAATATGCCCCAATAGGTTTGCGTAAGCTTGGTTTAGGAAATGTACCTATTTGAAAAAGTTAATTTCATTTAAATAAGTTTTCATCAAATAACTTCAAGCTGAAAGACAATCTGCTATGAAATCTTAAAAAAAAAAAAAATTTGGAATCCAATAAAAAGGATGGTACCTACACCTACGACTTCATATACGAGTACATAATAATATTAACAAATGTGAACATCATTCCGAAACATTTATACAAACTAGAATCGTCCACGCCCAGTTCGACACAAAACCTAATTTATGTAATATGTTAAATGTGCTCATGAAAATTCACGATTCTTACTTAATACACACCCTCTCGAGACTCAAAGAATTTCCCATAGAAAACAAAAAAATACTCCACTACAATCACAAGTTTCGTTCTCTGTATGACTAAGGCCTAGTTGTAGAAGGAAAGAGTGGTTCAGACTAGGGGAATAATAAAACCACTTTTGAAACTGCCGTATTGAATGTTGAGCCGGAACCACACCTGTCTCCTGTGTTGTGTCGTAGAGTGGATTAAATAAAAGCACTTTTGAAACTTAAATCAAATGTTATTTGCCTCATTAAATGTACCTTCAAGCTGAAAGACAATCTGCTATGAAATCTTTGAAAAAAATTGAATCCAATAAATAGGATGTTTCCTACGAGTTCATATACATAATAATATTAGCAAATGTTAATATCATTCGGAAACATTAAAACATTTATACAAACTACAACTACAACAAAACCTAAATAATCAGCCCTATCGAGGTATCCGTTCGGAGAAATTTTTTTTCCGATCTATTCGAAATCGGAGAATTTTCTACGGAGGTATCCGTTCCGATGGGCAGATCGGACAATATTCCGATAAAATGTAACGACTATCATCGCATAGTGATGAATTGCGTTCAGTCCAGAATTTTTGACAGTTGTGCGTTAAATTTCTTCCGAAATTCTCCGACAGAAAATAGTTGCGGAATATTTTAAGAAAAGTAAGCAAAAATATATAAATAAATATAATTTTGTTTCGTTAGTGCAATAAACAACGAAGACGACTCAGCAAGAGAGGTTGGTTGAAAGAACAAATAGATGATAAGGCAACACTATCCATTTTTGTGGACCAATTTATAAACTTTCAAACATCACAAATATTTTCACTTATTGAACTAATCCGGACGCATGTGTCAAATGAATGCGATTTTATGCTTTATCGTTTTTGTTCCGAAGTGGATACCTCGAACGAAATCTAATCGGTACGGACTATCGTTTCGGAACTTTTTCCCAACGGATACCTCGATAGGGCTTAATGTAATAATGTTAAATGTGCTCATGAAAATTCGCGATTTGACCCTCTCGAGTCTCAAAGAATTGCAACAAACCGAAACTAAAAGAATTAAAAATTCCCATACATAATTATTTGTGATGTACCAGGTGATCATGTGGGCCTGCAATCCTGGGGTGGAATCGCGTAAGTGATTTGTGATCATCACATTTGTGACAGTCACATGTGATACTATTTGATTTTCCAGCTGCGTAAAGTGATCACCAAAAAATAGTGCAATAGTGCAGTGCCTGCACCCCAGATCTTTTCAAAACAGAAATAAAAACAACCACCACAATCTCACTTTTCACTTTATTTCGTTCTGTGGATGAGTGGGAAACCAGATATGCATGGATACCATGGTTACACCATGGTATGTAGGTGTTTCGTCTTGGAATAAAATTGTAGAGGGGAATCTCACACCCACTGTTTTTAAAGTAGTAACCAAAAACGACCACTACAATCACACATTTAACTGTACTAGAGTTCTCGGCTTGAGTAAGGCCAGTGGAAATAGAGTGGTTCACACTCAGGGGACACTTGGTGACCTGCATCGTGCCTGATCGGGAAACTATTGATTGCTCAGAACTTGGTCTGGGCCAGTAGCGCAACAATCAGTCACGATGAAGTGCTTGTTTTACCTCCTCGTGGTGGTCCCCGGGCAACTATTTATGTATCCCAATATACATAAATAGGCTAAAATTACAAGTGCGAAAAGGCCTAGCTTTCTAGGATAGGTTACGGAGGTTAGCATTCTCCGTAACTGAAATCAACCCGCTACCGAAACCAACACTACGCCTCGGATAATTAATGATAACTCGTTGACGACTTTTGGCTATTGTACCCGGACAAAGATTGGTTTCTGGAATGTGAAGACGCTTCTTGACAATGGAAAAGAAGGTCCTCAGAATGCCAGATTCCTGCAACTAGAGAAGGAATTCATGCGGTATAGGATGGACATCTTAGGGATAAGTGAAGTTAGATGGCTGGGTTCGGGGAAGTTCAAGTCACCAACCCGTAACACTGTACTATTCTATTCCGGAAAAACACCTGGAAGCGCTCGGGAATCTGGCGTTGGATTGCTGCTTTCCAAAACAGCTCTCAAAAGCCTAATTTCCTGGGAGCCTTTAGGTGACAGGATCCTGAAAGCCAGGTTCCGGACTAGAGTACGTCGCGTCACCATCATACAGTGTTACGCCCCAACTTTGCTCTCTTCTGACGAGGAGAAGGAGGCCTTTTATAACCGGCTGAGTGCTGCTTATGATAGCGTTCCACGAGGTGATATAGTTATGGTGATGGGAGACTTAAATGCCAAGGTTGGCAATGACAACACTGGGCTAAGGCATGTCATGGGAAAACATGGTGTTGGTAACCGAAACGACAATGGCGAACGATTTGTCGATTTCTGCAACGCCAACGGCCTTGTTATTGGAGGGACCATGTTCGAGCATAAGACGTGCCACAAAGTCAGTTGGGTGTCGACTGACAGACAAGCAACTTCCAACCAAATTGACCACTTCGCTATCAGCCGGCGTTTTAGAAGCAGTCTCCAGGACGTCCGTAACAGAAGAGGTGCTGACATGGGAATGGCCCGGGACCACCATCTGATAATTGCTACCGTAAGATTGCGTACAGCTGCAGTTCGGAGATCCCAAGGAAACACTCGAATGCCCAAGTTTAATACAGATAGACTAAAGGATCCTGCAGTGCGCCAACAACTAGGGGACCACCTTTCACAAGGATTGAACGCAATCAGCAGCACGGAAACCACATCCATCGAAAATCATTGGTGTGCTGTGAAAAATGTGTTCATATCCGGTGCTGAAAGTATAGTCGGCCGGGCGCAAGGAAGAAATAGTGCTTGGCTTTCCGACGAAACTTGGGCAAGGATCGAAGAAAGGAAACACCTTAAAGCTCGCATCGCAGCTACCCCAGCAGCAGGGAGAAACGAGCTTGAGTCTACGTACCGCATGAAGATGAGGGAAGTTCACCGTAGTGTGCGACGTGATAAGCGTAACTACATCAACGCACTGGCTACAGAAGCAGAAGAAGCCGCTAGTAGGTGTGACAGTAGGACCGTCTACAGAATTACCAAAGAGCTCACTGGTGTCCAGAGCTCTAAACAACACCTGGTTAAAGACACAAACGGATCCCTGCTAATTTCGGATGAGGACCAGCTCATAAGGTGGAGGGAACACTTTTCTGCGGTTTTAAACCGCGTTTTCGCAAGTGAAGTGAACCCTATTCCCACTGAGCTACCCGAAGTAACAATTTCCCGAATACGCACCGTACCCCCCAGTAAAGAAGAAATTATCACCGCCATCAAAGCACTGAAGAACAACAAAGCGGTTGGACTTGACGGTATTCCTGCAGAGCTCTTAGGAGCAGCCCCAACGACGTCGAGCGAGCTACTGCACCCACTTATTAAGAGAGCTTGGGAAGCAGAGAGCTTTCCTGAAGAGTGGAAAAAAGGAATGATTGTCAAGCTCCCAAAGAAAGGAGATCTCACACAGTGCGAAAACTGGAGAGGAATATGCGTTCTGCCTGCAGTAGCCAAGATAATAGCAAGGATAATATTGGACCGAATTAAAGACCACCTCGAAGACACACTCGACGCCGAACAAGCAGGTTTCCGCACTGGATCTTCCTGTGTTGATCACATCAACACCTTGAGGATCATCATCGAACAGTGCGTTGAATATCGATCACCACTTCACCTGCTGTTCATCGATTTTGAAAAGGCGTTCGACAGTGTCAATAGAGAATTTATTTGGCTTGCTTTGCACAGGAGGGGCATCCCAGATAAATTGATTGCTATTATCAAGGCTACATATGATGGATCCAGGTGTCACGTTTTGCACAAAGGTAGGCTGTCAGAGGAGTTTGAAATCCAAAGTGGAGTTAGGCAAGGCTGTATACTGTCACCAATACTGTTCCTGTTGGTGATAAGTGACGTACTGCACGCAGCTTTGTCAAATGGAAATGGAGGAATTCAGTGGACTCTGCAATCTCACCTCAAACATCTGGACTACGCGGACGACGTATGCTTACTCTCTCATAGGATCATGGATCTCCATCAAATGACAACAAGGGTGGAGAGAGAAGCAGAAATCGTAGGGCTTAAGATCAACTCGGCAAAAACTAAAAGGATCAGCCTTGGAACTTCCTCATCAATCCAAGTAAATATTTCTGGACAACCGGTAGAGATGGTAGAGGATTTCCAATATCTTGGGAGTATTATCTCTACGGGTGGCGGAACTGAACTGGACGTAAACAGCCGAATCAGAAAAGCAAAGGCTGCGTTCGGAATGCTGTCCAAAATATGGAGAAACAACTCTTTTAGCTTAAAGACCAAGCTACGACTGTTCCGCTCCAATGTTGAATCCGTTCTGCTTTACGGCTGCAGCACTTGGAAAGTCACTGAAATTGTCACTAGAAAGCTGCAAACCTTCGTTAATAGATGTCTACGAAACATCTTGAGGATTTTCTGGCCCAACCGTATCTCCAATGCCGAACTTCACGCGAGAACGGGTCAGGAGCCCATAGACTCCATTATACGAAGAAGAAAGTGGCAGTGGATTGGCCATACGCTTCGAAAAGGCGATCGGTGCATTGCATCTCAAGCAATGCAGTGGAACCCGCTCACACAGGAGGGAAGACAAGTGGGCCGGCCTAGAAGTACATGGCGAAGAACGGTCGAACAGGAATCGGCACGACTGGGGAAAAGTTGGAGAGAGCTGAAATATATTTCAAGAAATCGTACACGATGGCGCGTAGGTGTAGTGGAGGCCCTATGTCCCGTAAGGGAAACATCACGGACGTAATAGGTCCGAGGACCTAAGTAAGTAAGTAAGTACACTCAGGGGAATAATAAAAGCACACTCGAAACTTAAATCAAATTGTTATTGAATGTTAACGACGCAGAGATTAATAAAGAAATGGCTTGTATGTAGGCATATTGTTTAAGAAGGTCTTTATTGAATAACTACCCGACCAGACAATATAGAATCTACAGATTCATCTTATAACACTTGAAAAGTAGATACTTACCTGTTAATTGTAAGTATTGCCGATTAATTCAAATTTCCCAATATTCCTCGAGTTTCTCAATCAATCCTAAACCTTTCTTGTCAAAGCAGGTTTGACATCCCCTCTCTTGTTTGGTTTACCACGTCTTACCACGCAGCTATAAGAGCCAGCCTTAAGGCTTTTAGAACGAGCCCGATAAAAAATATGCTTGCTGAAGGAGGTTTTCCTTCAATCGAAGAGAGGAGAGATATTCTTACTTCAAGACTAGTTGGTAAAATCTTCAATTCATTTAGTTCCCCGATCCTCCCCGACGCAGCAAAAATCCTAAGCCGTTCCAAAGTTCCCAAAACACCCTCAGCCCTCTACAACGCTTTAATGTTTGCTAATAAAATAGGCCTCAGACAAAATGTTAAAAAACTCGATATAGAGAAGCACCCGCCCTGGCTATTATTACGAGATTCAATCAACACACAGCTCGCCAGATACAAAAAAGATTCAACTCCAAAGGAAGTATATCTCCTACAATTTCACGAGTTAATCAATGTATACATCGAAAACCATTGGGTTATCCTCTTCTCTGATGGATCTAAGAACGAAGAAGGCACGGGCTTCGCAATTGTGGATGCAAACAATCACCTCGTTTCTGCAGAAAAACTACCGTTCTACTTTTCAATTTTTTCTGCTGAAGCGTTAGCAATTTTAAAAGCTACACAAATTGCAGCTATTTCCAAAAAAAATACGGTGATATGCACTGACAGCCTCTCAACTCTAACGGCAATTCAAAACGTAAACAACCGGTCAACTATTATCAGCAAAACAAGAGATAACATAATCAAACTAGGAAACCGCTTAAAACTTTTCTGGGTACCAGCTCATATCGGAGTCAAAGGGAATGAACATGCCGATCAAGAAGCCAAAACAGTTTCCAAAAGCAACAATCAGGAAATTTCGCATTATCATCCTACCAAAAAAGACATACTTATACTGACGATGTCCTACTGGCAGCAACAAAAAGCATTAGAGTGGTCCCAATACCATCATCACTACACTTCCATCAACCAAAACCATAACCCTCCTACCTACCCAACAACTACCACTGCATCCATGAATAAAAGTTTCATCAGATTGAGAATCGGACACACCCAGCTCACCCACAGTTACCTACTCAACAAGGAACCCCCGCCTACTTGTGACCTCTGCCAACTAAATCTCCAGATCACCATCACTCATTTAACATCTGATTGCACAAAAGTTAATGAAATAAGTTCCAAATTATTTAACAAAAACCTTAAAAATCTTCTTTTGGTTCCTTCTGAACAAAATATTAAAAACGTATATAAACTATTAAAAATACTAAATCTTACAAACAATATATAAATTTTTATAAATATTGTTCTTCTGCGGGGGCGGCCGGGAGAGGCTTGAACTTCTGTTCTTGCTTCTTTTGACCGCCCCCGCCGTTGAACAGTTTTACTATATTTTTTAGACAACATATTTCTACATTTTTTTTTCCTTACCTCCAGCTAAAAGCCCTGGTAGCTACTAGCTTTAAGTATTTCTCTGTACATTTATGTAGAGTTTAATAAATAATAATAATAATAATAATTTGAATAGCTTCCAATACGATGACTACACCCAGTCTCCCTCACACAAAAAATTAAAAATAAATTGGGCGGCGCAACGGCTCGTGAAGAACCAGAGCCTAGTGACTAACAACTCGCAACCATTCCTGTGTGCGTGTGTCGGCAGAAATTGAGGGGGCCTACAATTTTATGCCGAATCCGAACCGCAGGCGAGAAGCACTTATTCATGAAAAGAGATACTCCTGGAGGATTTGTCAATTCCTCGCAAGAGGCAGTAGCAATGAAAAAAAAACTTTGTTCATACAGCTCAGTACAAAATAAATAAAATCTAACGGTTTCCATTAATGATATTAATGGTCTTTTTTTTCAAATATGTTAAATAAGCTTTTTGTTTGCTTTCCTTAAGGGATTTTGCAGATCCGCGGTTATCAGCGAATTTAACCACTACAATTGATAGCCATCAATTTATAGCTACCCGCTTAGTTCACCCCTTAAAACGCAATAATTGACACTCAAATCTTCGAGTTCAAAACACCCCCTTCAAGTTAGTTTCTTCGCAGCGAACATTACTAGCTTAAGAAAAAGATGTGGTTTTCAATAACAAAATGGATGTTACATATTTTCGTTTTATTGACGTTCGAAGAATACAGAACGGACAGGACTTTGCTTCGTCATTCAAATGTGAGAATTTTTTTTCAATTGATTTTTGAAAAAAAAGAAGCATTGCCGCAAAAAAATATTTTTTTTTCACGAAAGTCGCCGAAATGTACATAAATAGCAAGGTATTGTCAAATGCACCCAGCACATCCAAAGCAAACCCTTTTATAAGGTCTAGTTTTTGAGATATTTGCATGCAAAGTTATTTTTTTGCGTTTTGATACCTTGGTTATCTTTGAAATTGGTCTCAGAGGACATTGCGGTTCTTATAACGCTTGATCAGTTTTTCAAGAGCTAACCATAGCTGAAAACTAGAACATTCTACGAGCTCTGGTTTCGAAGATATTTGAATTCAAAATAATTCTTTTATTTTAGTCCCAAAACTAAAAGTCTTTATATGGGTTTAACTTTCCAAAAAATGCTCGTAGGACAGGCCCGTAGCCAGCATTTTGTTTCGGGGGGGGGGGCTTGCTTTGAAGAATAACGTGCAATTTTATAAACAAAGAATATAAAACTATGAACATAATAATTTTTTTTATTGATTTTTTATATTTTTTTAAATGAACTAAGATAGATTCAATTATTTCAAAGTTGTTACAAATAATTTTTTTTTGGTTCAACAACAAGTTTTAAGATATGACAGAGAATGCCGACTGTCGGAGTTACAATGTTATAATTTTAGTTCGTTTTCTTCTTTAAATTAAATTAAATTACATTTTTAAACTTTTACTTATTACAAATAAAACTTCGTAATTAGTATTTTATTCGTTTCATCGTTGAAAAGGTTCTCTCAACACTAGCTGTTGTCACTGGAAGGGTGGCCAAAACTGTTAGCAAGAAGTTGATAGCTCTAAAGTAGTTTTTATCGCAAAAATCAAGAACTTTTAAAACTTCGGTGGAATCTTCAATCGACGATATTTTCTCACACCAGAGCATGTACTCAGCTTTCACTGCTGACAACAAAATTGTGTTGTGAAAGTAAGGAGTTAGCTTTTCCATTTCGTTAACTCGATGACCTGCAGCAAAACCTGGAAGGAGAGCTTGAAACGATGGTAGAATGTCTTCGTTCACCATGAATCTGTCAGATAGATTTTGTATTAATGAATCTACACAAGGAATAAGGATAGAAACCCTAAAATATGCCTCAGTAGATGTTGTCTCTGGATTAGCACGTGCTGTTTGCTTTAACGAAATTCTGGGAGCTCTTAACTTCTTTAAAAAAAATTTCCGAATTTTCCCTTATGTTCTGAATTAAGGATTTCTTTAGTATGTTCTATCGCAGAAACAAAATCTAATGATTTCTTTTGCAGGAAAACTGATAAGGGCAGCGTTAAACTGAATAGGTTTTCACAAACAACTAGACTTATAAGAAAATCACTTTTTTTGAACTGCTGCCAAAAGAGTTGAAGCTTTTGAAGACATCGCCCATGTCCTGCTCATTATTTCTTCAAGGCTTATTGAAATGCATTGGAATAGCTTTAGAAAGGAAATAATGCTGTCGTGCCTTTCAATGAACCTCGTTTCACAAAGGCGCAGAAGTCGATTTTTCCCCACTTAAATGGCCTGCCATGTTTGCTTCTCCATCATAACCTTGCCCAACACATTTATCCATATCAAGGTGTAGTTCCTCACATCGCTGCATTAAAGTCTTTGTTAAGTTTTCGGAGGTCTGGTCCTCAACGGGAACAAAACCTATAAAATCTTCCCGAAGCATACAACTTTTCGGATCTGTTAAAAAATCCACGTACCGAAGGCAAATGGAAAGCTGCTCAGTGCCAGAAACGTCCATCGTTTCATCAGCGAGAGTGCTGAAACAACTGGAACTAATAGTTCGTTTTACATTTTGGTAGTTATATGTAATGTCCAAGCATATCTGTAAAATTTCATTTTGAATATCTGGGCTTACATAAGTTGCATTTTTAGAGCTGGTTAGGATATGATTTTTTAAATTCGGATCCCCAGCTTGAATTCTGAACCAAGGCAAAGCCCTTAACTTCCCATCTTTTTTTTTCAGGCCGAGTTAAAGATAGAGCTCCACTATCGTCGTCACCTCTTAATGGCAGCTCCTGTTCTGTGCAAAACAGAATTGTCTGAATTATGGGCCTTAAAGCAGCTCTATTTTCTGCAATTTCTTTTGCACGCTTAGTATCCAATTGGGTAGCAATATCTTCTTGTCTTCCAGCAGCAACGTTAAGGAATGATGTTGCAATGATGACACTGTTTGTATGGTATTGATGTTGAATATGCTTATTGAAAAACTCTTTGGCTTTTTTCCAGTCACGGAAAGCCAATCGAAACTAGATTTCCAGTACTTTGGTGTTCTCCTTTCCCGACACCCTCATGGTAAAATATACAGCAAGGTTTGCAAAATACAGCATCATTACTTCTTGAGTAAACAAAGCACGGAAATTCTTCCTGAACCCACTTGTGATGGATAGATATAGATATAGATATTTTTATTCACATTTTCAAAAGTGCAGTTACATTTTATATACAATTTATGAATAAATAATAAGGCATGACATAAAAAGTCGTCTGTCTGAGGGGCATTCTTGCTAAACATTTCCATACAAATATAGTATTAATTTATTTGCTAAACATTTCCATACAAATAAAGTATTAATTTATTTTTCAAAAATTAGTTTTAGATTAGTTAAATCAATTTTTTAAAAATTAAACAACTTTTTTGAGACTTTTAGTTTAATTAAAACGGAATTGCAAGAGTATTTAGTTTAATGACTTTAGGTCTAGTTGCAACAGAATTTCCAATGACTTTTAGTTACATTTTCTGGACTTTAAGATTAGTTAAATCAAATTAAATATGTTTGGACTTTTAGATTAGTTAAATCAAATTAAACAATTTTTTTTTTTTGTTTTTTATTTTTTTAGAACTTTTAGTTAAGTTAAAGCGGAATAATATTTGAATATTTTAGATTCATTTCTATAAAATGTACTATAAACCTTAAAACATTAATAGGAACATGATATTTTTGTTTTTATTTTTTAAATTTTTTTAAACGTACTCATTCAATATAGCAAACCTGTAGTTTTTTGCCGATTTTAAATATTTAAATATTCGATTGTTCCATAGTGAGTGTTAAACTTCCAAAAAAAACATAGTCTAAGCTCTTTAAGAACAGGGCAGATAGCCAAAAAATGAAAACAATCTTCTTTTGCATTAAGATTGCACAACGTACAAAGAGGAGTGGTGGTTTTGTTGTAAGGCGTACCATTCAAATTTAGTAGGTCACACCTCGCTCTGCAAATCAAGGATACTGCTTCCAAACTGTAATCGTCCCTGAAATAATTATTTTGGTCAAGATTATAGATTAGTTCCGGGTATATAACCCTGTTAATGGATGACAATGCTTGCTGCGTGCAATCGTTACGCTGGTAAATTTCAAAGGATTCCACTAAGTTACAGACATGGGTTCTTAGAGCGGAAACATCAGTCCATTGTATGTTCAAGTCCAATCCACATTTTCGCGTCACGATTTTCTAATCTGCAACCCAGTCCAAATTTTTTTCAAAAATATATTTAGTTAGAACAAAAGGAATTCGGCTTGGACTGTAACATAGAACTTTTAAAATATAATCGAAGTGCAATTTCAAGGCGTATATAAACAGTGTAGGTAAGCCAGTTTCAAGCTGAATTATATAGTTTGGCGTGTTAGACGGTAATTTAAAAAGTTTTTTTTATAAAGTAACGTTGGAGCTTCTCAACTTCTTCATAAGATCTGTAACCCCAAACTTGACAGCTATAGCACATCACCGATCACATGACAGATTCGTAAACTCTGTACTTGGCTGACGACGGTATATCCGAGTTTGTTAATATGTTTTGCCATGAAGCATTGATTAAGCTTTTTGCGGAAGCTATTTTTTTTTCTAAGTGACATCCCATTTGCATATTCGGCTTTAAAAGGACCCCAAGGTATTTGTTGTATTCCGAAACTATTTCTATCACCTGCCCATCGTAAAACCATTTTTCACTAACGCTTAGTATTGTTTGTTTCTTTCGGATGATCATTATTTTAGATTTTTCTAAATTCACTGTCAAGTTCCACATTTTACAATGTTTGTTTAGTTTGTTGATCATTAACTGCAAGCTTTGTGGGTATTCAGAGACCAAAACAATGTCATCTGTAAAAAGGAGTACTATGATGTTTAGACCTGCAAGCTGTATTCCTGCGGGCAAGTGAGTGACTAAATCATCTAAAAAAATTGCAAATAAAATAGTGCTAAGGACACAGCCCTGCCTTACTCCGCTTACTGTTTCAAACCATTCTGATAAAGCAGAACCATCCCAAACCTTCTGCCGTGTATTTTTGTACATATTTTTCAATACCTTTATCATTTTTGTGGACAATCCGTTCTGTGAGAGTTTAAACAACAATGCGTTCCTATCGATAGAATCGAATGCTGCTTTAAAGTCCACAAAAAAACAAATAAAGCTTCTTACTGTTGTTCAAATAGTGTTTTGAAATTGTGGTAAGAGTAAATATATTATCTATCGTTGAGTAGCCCCTACGAAAGCCAGCCTGAAACACGCTGAGTATACTATATCTCCCTATCCAAGAATTTATGCGTCGTAAAAGGATGTTGGCGAAAAGTTTAGCGATAGCATTCATGAAGGAGATTCCTCTGTAGTTACTGGGAATGTTAGCTTCGCCTTTTTTATACACTGGGAAAACAATTGTGT
>OX439486.1:5532214-5782303 GCA_949320155.1 Melangyna quadrimaculata
ACTCCACAACTCAACACACGAGAACCCGAGTCAACTGTGGATCCGGCTTTAGAATCACCTCGAAGCCATTATTTTATGTGAGTGTATTGTGACATTGTGAGAGAGAGCGAGATTTTTCCAATTCGCCGTACTCCCAGAACCGAAACCAAATGGAATCCAAAACGGTTCCAAAAATCATGAATGAATCGAGGCATACCCAAACGTATTAAGGCTCTTCCAAACCAATGCGAAACATTCGTTGCGGCAAAGAAACATTTGCATGTCAAAATTTATTTACATGGTGATATATGAGAGTGCCCACACCAACGCGGCGGAGAAACATATGAATTAATTTTGACTGACGAATGTTTTTTCGCCGGAACGAATGTTTCGCATTGGTTTGGGAGAGTCTTTAAAAAGAAACTTCCCTTTCTATTCGCCAAAAAAAAAAAACAAACAGAGATTTTTTCATTTCAAAACTTTTTATTTATCATTCATAAAAGTTTTCTAAATACTATTTTACACTAATAAACATAACATATTTCCACAATTATGCATATAATAAACGGTAAACTTGTATTTTTGATTGGAAATTTCTTAAAGTTTTCACAAGAAAAAAAAAGATAAAAAAGCAATCATCTTCGCTGCGCTACCTACAAAACTGAAGTAAAAAAAAGTGGTGGAAATTAAAACAAAATGACTGTTTGGGTACTTGGCCTTCTCTCCCTATTTCTCGGTGCATATGAAAAAAAAAAAACTCGATTCTCCTTCTTCTTTTTACATGCGTACATGTACATTTGTTAATGTGTGAGCCCCTCAGTTTTTTGAATTTCAAAGTGATTTCAAAGTGAACCAAGAAATTTGGGTCCGTGATTTTGCTTGAAGTGTAGTCTTCTCATATTAAATAAATACCTAAATAGTCTCTTGTTTTTAAAACATTAAACTTTACCTAGATATTCTCCTTATTTTTAAGGATTTTTTTATTTTTCCAAAAAGCTTAAACTCCTACGTGCCTGTCGTAGGAGGTTGCGGTTGACGTTGTTGAATAGAGAACGGACAGGCCTTTGCGTTGTCGTTTAAATTTGAGAAATTTTTTTTTCAATCGATTTTTGAAAAAAACATCCTTTGCCACAAAAGAAGCATTTTTCCAATTTTTTCACGAGTCTCTGGAACCTATTTATTTTTGTCAAATGCATTCAGCACATCCAAAGCAAACCCTTTTATAAGGTCTAGTTTTTGAGATACAGTGTCGGACAAAACAAAAGCATTCAATTTCACTTGGTTACATTTTGCTTAGGTACATTTCTAAACTTGAATATATATATTTAAATAAATTTTATTTGGTTTATGTAGGTATACATTAGTTCTTCAATCGCAAATAAAAAAAAAAATTATTTATTACACAGCAAAGGAAATACAACAAAAAAATTAAAAAAATATTAAAAGCAATTGCGACAAAACTAAAGCACATAATTACATTCTGTAGTTGTTTGCCAATATTTTATTATTGTTGAATGTAAAAACATAATTCGAGATAAATTGGCATCACTTTTGTCATTTTCATTTTGTAATAAAGATGATGTTATCCATTCGCTTTTTAGTTATTAACAAGTCAAGACGTGTATTTTGCTTTTGAGACCTTTTTACTTTTTCAGGATAATCTGCGTTTTCAACAGGTTATGGGCCCAGACCAAAAATTAAAAAGTAATATTTGCGAGTAAAGATAATTAATATTGATTTTAGTTCGTCAAAAGTAAAAGAAATGTCTTTAAACATTTTGCCGTCCATTGAACGTCTTAGAGGGCGTGAAAATTTTGATACGTGGAAATTTGCCGTGGAAAATTATTTAATCCTTCATGGGTTATGGGAATCAGTGTTAGGTACAGAAACAAAGGCTGAAAAGTTGGCCCAGGCGAAAGCGAAAATCATTTTGTTAATTGATTCCTCGCTATATGTGCACATAAAAGAAGCTAGCACGCCAAAGGAAGTGTGGGACAAACTTTCAAGCATATTTGATGATTCTGGACTAATAAGGAGAGTTGGACTCTTACGGGAACTGACCACTACCCGCCTGGACAGTTGTTCTTCCATAGAAGATTATGTCAATAGGATTATTGGAACGGCGAACAAGTTAAATTCTATCAAATTAAAAGTGGATGATGAATGGATAGGCAGTCTACTTTTGAGCGGTTTACCCGAAGAATTTCAACCAATGATAATGGGTATCGAAAGCAGTGGTATTCCAATAAGAGCTGATGCGATCAAGTCCAAGTTGTTGCAGGAATTCGATTCCTATCGTAAGGGTTCAGATACTAAAGATCAAGCGATGGCGACATTTGGTGGTAGAAGCAAAAGTAAGTACAAAGGCAAGGGGGAGAGTGCGATAACTTGGGCGCCGAAAATTGATAACGGATTTTTATAGAAGGGTCGAATACAAGCATTTTTTACTATGGGAGGGGGGATCTATCTCGCCCCATTTAGGAGGTAGGGGCGATTTTCGATAAAAAACGACTTAAATGGAAAAACAAATATTAAAAAGCAACGACAGTAAAGGTTTTAAAAGCCACAAGTCTGATCTTTAATCCTACATTTAAATTAAATTATTTGTGTCAATAGTTTTCAAAAAATTTGCATTCAAACTCAAAATTTGGATCAATTTTTCTCAAAATTGTGAAATGGAAAACTAAATTTTCTTTTTGTGGAACCGAAAGCTTTTATGTCCTCTAGTTTTTGAGAAAATTGAAAATTACTAGATGTACTTACTATTTTTCATACATTTACATTTATCATATGTAGCTTGGAAACAGAGAATACATTCAAAGTTCCTTAAATGCAAACGAAATTTGGCATACACCGAACCTCACACATAACCCAAATCCTATAGTGAGCCCAAGCAGGAGGGTTGCAGGGGGGCAGCATGCCCCCCATACATACCTCGCTTTTAAAATGCCCGCCTAATGCTGGGTACTAGCACTTTATTTAAACATCAAATTTTGCATACACCGAACCTCGCACATACCCCAAATCCAATAGTGAGCCCAAGCAGGGGGATTGCAGGGGGGCAGCTGTTAATACTCCAATTTCAATTTGTGTAAGAATTAACCCATATTCTATTTTTACTATCAAAATAAGACCACGAAAAAAAAAACTCAAGCAAAAAAAATTAATTGAATTAAAATAGTAGCTTTGGTCATTTTTAATTGTCTCGAAAACTAGAAGCCATAAAATCATTTTATTTTCGGTTTCTCATTAATAAACAAAAAAATAAAAAATGAATTAATTAATGAACAACGATTTCTAAGGAAAAAATTACCGTTATTTTTTAATAATTTTTTTTCCATTTAAGTACTTTTTTCATTAAATTGCCCATCCCGCCTAAACGGGGGGAGATAGACCCCCCCACCCATATTAAAAAATGTTTGTATTTGACCCTTCCTTCTACAAAAATCCGTTATCAATTGTCGGCGCCCAAGTTATCGTACTCATGCCAAGGCAAGGGTGTAAAATGCTTTGGTTGCGGTGGCCATGGTCATATCAAAAAGAACTGTCTGAAATCTACATCTCAGGACAAACAATTTTCTGCTTACGCATCGTATTCGGTACTACAACAAGAGAGTCAAGTCCACTGGTTTGTTGACTCCGGAGCATCCTCTCATATGTCAAGGGAAGTTGATCTATTTGAGAGCTATGTAGAGTTTCCAAAAAAAAATTTCGTAGTTCTAGCTGATGGTTCAAGGCTAGATGTTCTTGGTAAAGGCAATGTTTCGAGCAGGTGTGTGGAACAAATAAATCAATTAATGAAGTTGTTTTGCATGATGTATTATACGTACCAAACATTTGTGTTAATTTGATGTCTGTAATCCAATGTGTGCAGAAAGAGAATTTTATTAATTTTGATGAAAAGGGTTGTTCTATTCTTGACTACGAGCGAAGAGATTTTGCGACTGCAATCTAACTCGACAAGGTTTACAAATTGAATGTCCCGTTCACGAATGCTGCCTACATTTCAGCGAAAAGAGAACTTTGGCATAGGCGTATGGGACACCCGAGTACAGGCGTGTTGCAATTGGCACCATTAGATGTGGGTGTAGAAATTGACGGAGGTGGCGAATACTCATGCAATACTTCCAGCGAGGGTAAGCAGTGCAAACACAAATTTTAGCCATCAGTTAGTAGCACCACGGATGCATTGCAATTAATTCACTCGGATGTATGTGGGCCAATGGAAAAGGAGGAGCCAGGTTTTATGTTTTGTTTCTCGACGATTTTTCCAAAAAAGTATTTGTTTATGCTATGAAAGGGTAAAATGAGGTTGCTTCGAAATTTTTTGTTTTTAAGAATAGAGTAGAAAACCAGCTGAATAAAAAAATCAAAATCTTTCGTTCTGACAATGGTACTGAGTTCGTGAACAAAGAAATGAGAAAGTTTTTTGAAGCTTCGGGAATAGTGCATCAAACATCTGCACCCTATTGTCCCGAGAAAAATGGTAAATCCGAAAGGATGAATCGAACCATTGTCGAGAAGGCTCGTTGTCTTTTGTTTGATGGTGGATTAGATAAGACTTACTGGGCAGAGGAAGTTATCACAGCTGCTTTTTTAATAAACAGGACACCAGTTAAAAGTTTGCAAAACCGTTGTCCGGAGGAGGTCTGGTCTGGTGTGAGGCCAGATTTAACTCATTTGCGTGTCTTCGGCTCAGTTCGTATGGTCTTGGTTCCGAAACAGAAGCGTCGTAAGTTTGATGTGAAATCCATCAAGTGCATCATGGTTGGTTATGCGGAAAACACTAAGGGATATAGAATGTATAATCCAGCTGATAAGACAATGAATATTACCAGAGAAGTAAAGTTCTTAGAAGACCGTCGCTTTAGTGATGAGAATTTTGTGGGGAATTTGAAGATAAATTCTGATCTTGATAGTCGAACCAAAGGAGTAGGTTGACATTTGTCCTTCTACAAAGAGAATTCTGTTGCTGTTGGTGTTGGCAAAGTTGTTGGTGCTGCTGCTGATGAGGAGAATAGCGGAGACGAAGAAACGATGGTGTAGTCTGCCGTTGATGTTGGTGTTGTCGAAGTTGTTGCTGCTGCTGCTGCTGATGAGGAGAACAGTGGAGACGAAGAAACAATGGTGGAGTCTAACGTTGATGTTGTTGATGGCGATAGCGAATCATTTAGAACTGCGACTGAAAGTGATTCTGACCAAGATGAATATTTGTCATCTGATTTTTTACCATCGGGATTAGTATTCAGTGGTGACGAGCCTGTACGACGTTCATCACGAGTACCAAAGCCAACAAAATTTGAGAATTATGCAACGTTTGTCAACTCTGGTGCTGAAGATGATGACCCTGAATCATATGATGAAGCGATTACTGGACCGAATGCCTCAAATTGGAAGAAAGCTGTAAAGTAGGAATTCGATTCATTGCAGCAAAATGAAACCTGGGATGTGGTCGACCTACCAGCTGGTAAGAAGGCGTTGAATACAAAATGGGTATTTAAGTGCAAGAGAGATATGAGCGGTGGAGGTGTTCGATATAAGGCGAGATTAGTCGCAAAAGGGTGCGCTCAACGCAAAGGTGTCGATTTTGATGAAGTTTACGAGGAAATGTTTTGGCCTGGGGATGTTTTTCTAGTCAAAGAATCGGCCCAACTCATAAAATAGCAAAGCATCATGCTGCCACACGCAGAAGTAGAAATGCCCTTCAAATCGACATTCCAATATGCCATCGATCCAAAACATACCGCTAAATTAATGCAAAATTGGTTTTTGAAAAATAAAATCAACATTTTGAAGTGGCCGGTACAGTCACCTGACCTCATCCCCATAAAAAACCTATTGGAGATTGAAGATCGCCAGATTCAACGTGATAGATGCAAAAACAAGGATTTTCTTGTTGTTCTAACAGAAATTGCTTGGAAGTATCCCCCAGGAAAACATTAAGAACTTGATTGAGTCAATGCCTGGTAGTTGTCAAGCATCAGTTATCAAAAATAGTGGCTTCATAACAAAACATTGGCAAACAACTACAGAATGTAATTGTGTGCTTTAGTTTTGTCGCAATTGCTTTTAATTTTTTTTATTTTTTTTTTTTTATTTAACTAATATATTTTTTTTTTATTTGCGATTGAAGAGCTAATGTATACCTACATAAACCAAATAAAATTCATTAAAATATATTCAAGTTTAGAAATTGACCTAAGCAAAATGTAACCAAGTGAAATTGAGTGCTTTTGTTTTGTCCGACACTGTACTTGCCTGCAGTTATTTTTTTGAGTTTTGTTACCTTGGTTATATTTGAATGCCTACAGTTCCGCAAATGTCTCGGAGGACATTGCGGTTTTTAAAAATTTGAATAAGTTTTTCCAGAGCTATCCATAGCTGACAACTAGAACATTCTACGAGGTCTGGTTGCGAAGATATTTGAATTCAAGGTCATTCTTTTATTTTCGACCCAAAACTAAAAGTCTTCATATGGCTATAACTTTCCAAAAAAGGCTCGTAGAAGGTTGCGGTTGACGTTAGGTTCGATACAAAACCGCAATCATATACAAATGTTAAATGTGCTCATGACAATAACCGAGTCTAGAAACAATCCCCCTCGAGGGTCTACCAGCAATTCAAAAATTTAAGAATTTCCATACAAAAATATTTTTGGTGTACCTACCAGGCAAGTAGATCTTTTCAAAATAGAAAATAAAAACTGTCACTACAGTCACATTATTCCATTCTCTCCATTAATAAAAACAATTTTGAAACTTTAATGAAATGCTGTGGGGAGGGGGTCCATTGATGACACAAATATGAATTTTAATTTGGCGTTGGAATGGGTCTTAGGAGTCGTAACTTAAGCTTATGTGGATTTCCTTTCAACAAAAAAATCAAATCTGTGAAGGGAAACCAGGGTCCCTATCCTGGTTTCGACTTTAGTGAGGTGCTCAGGGGATATAGGGTAATTAAGTGTGAGGACGGGTTCTCTAGGGATTTCCTTAGTAAAAGCGTTGCTAAGATCAGCAATGACTGGGAGGGCTTGAAGCTCAAGCTTATCAAGCTAAGGATATCCCTAGACAACCAATGGCTCGCATTTGGTTGCCCCTCATGGGCACCAAACCGAGCGGACAAGAGCTGATCCGCGGACTTCAGAGGCTGGTTCCTATGCATGACCGGGCTGTCATCAAGGCAGAGGAACCGCAGAAGAACAGCGGATCTTATCTTCTGAGGATCAGCGAAGAAAGCCGGGGAGCTCTCGAAAAGGCCGATTTCAAGCTGAAGTTTGGCATACGTATAATCCGCATTAAAATCTTGCATAGTCAGGGAGAATACCCCGACAAAGCTGATGACAAAGTCCAGATCAACGAAGTTTTGGTGATGTCGTTGTCCCTAGCAAGCCGCCGGGCCCGGACTGTGCAGGCTGCCCACAAAATTAAAAACGCGCTGCGAGTCGTACAGATTAATCTGAAGCACTCTAAATGTGCCTCGGATAATCTGCGGGTTTTCCTGAGAGAGGAAAACGTCGACGTAGCGGTCATCCAAGAACCATGGGTGAATGGACTCAGAGTAAGAGGCCTCCAAGATCACCAATACGACCTGTTTTATAAAATCGCAAGCCCAGACCAAGGTAAGCCTAGAACTTGTATTTTAGCTAAAAAACACTTAAAAGCTTTTTTGTGTCCAAATCTTAGCACTCCTGATCTAACAGTTGTAAGGTTGGAGGATAAAAATGCAGACGGCTTATTGTTGGCCTCGGCGTACTCGGCCCATGACAGGCAGTCACCGCCAGAAGAGTTGCGAACCCTTACAAATGAAGCTAAAGCCAAAGGGACTGACCTTGTAATTGGTAATGATGCTAATGCACGACATACCCTATGGAGTAGTTCAGAGATCAATGAACGAGGTGAGTCTCTTTTTGATTTTATTATTGAAAATAACCTGAAGGTCTGCAACAGAGGTAGCACTCCCACCTTTGTATTTCCGAGCTCGGATAATCATGAAGGCTGGGAGGACGTACTGGATGTTACGATCGTAAATAACAAAATTAATCTAATAGAAGAAAACTGGAGGGTATCCCTTCTGAAATCTTTTTCGGACCATAGATGGATACTCTTCAGCATTAATTTCAAAACCGAAAATAAATCCCCTTATAGAAATCCCAAAAGAATAGACTGGAAGGAATTCAGTCAAGTTGTAAAATCTAAACTGGGCAATATACCGAACCTTATCCAAGACTCGGTGATAGATCTTGAGTCAAAAGTGAAATCCTTTGTGGCATCAATGAGCACTGCTGTCCAATAAAATATAGCCGTAAAACACTACCCCCTTGGTGGAATGAAGACCTATCTAATCTAAGGAAAATGACTAGAACAATCTTTAATATCTCCCACAAACATAAGTTTTATCAACCCTATAAAGACTGTCCCTAGGTTTACAAGCGAGCTCTCGCATCAGCCAAGCAACAAGGCTGGAGAGAATTCTGTCAGTCAATTGAAAATATAAAATATTCCGCAAGGCTCGGTAAAATCCTATCTAATGAACATTGCAATCCATCATTCTTGAAAAAGCCTGATGGTTCCTGGACAGTCTCTCCAGCTGAGTCTTTGGAGCTATTAATGACGACGCACTTCCCGGGCTGCGAGAACAGTAGGTAAGCGACACTGGAACCTTGGGACATGTCTTCAGCTCGAGTAGAGCATATCAATACCGTTATAACAAAGGAAAAAATTGCCTGGGCAATTAATACATTCTCACCGTATAAGTCTCCAGGCCTGGACGGCATACTGCCAATTATGCGCCAGAAACTGCAAGAGATAGCAGTTCCCTGGCTGGAAACAATTTTTAAAGGATGTTTATCTCTTAACTATGATTTCGAGTCCTGGAGACATGTAAGAGTGGTTTTTATCCCGAAAGTCGGTAGGCGGGGGCATGAATCTGCGAAGGATTTCCGTCAAATTAGGCTAACCTCTTTTGTGCTTAAAACCTTAGAGCGCATCCTCGACATCCATATTAGAGACATCCTGGATAGATTTCCACTTGAAAACTCTCAACACGCATACCTTAAAGGCAAATCCACTGAAACAGCCCTGCATGAGGTAGTGCGCACTATTGAGAAAACTATAAACTATAAAGAATATACTCTTGCCACTTTCTTAGATGTTGAAGGGGCTTTCAACAACGTGCTTACTGAATTCATTCTAGTGTCTTTAGTTGATTTTGGTGTAGAAGACTACATAAGGGAATGGATAATATCCATGCTCAGAGACAGACGGATTCAAGCTACGTTACGTAATACAAACTCGACCAAACATGTAAGTAGAGGTACACCCCAGGGTGGGGTTCTGTCCCTCTTCTATGGCTTTTAGTCATGAATAAAATTCTTGTTAAGTTGGAAAGATGTGGAGTAAAGGCGGTGGCATATGCTGATGATTTGGTGATATTAGTGTCAGGGAAGTTTACTCCTGTGTTAAGTGAGATCACGGAAATGGCTTTAAGGAAGGTCAGCAACTGGGCCACGAGCTGCGGACTAGGAGTTAACCAAAGCAAAACTGAACTGATGCTATTTACTACCAAGACTAAGATACACCCCTTCACTCTACCCCGACTCAACGGCCAAACACTCTCACTCTCCTCTAAAGCTAAATATTTAGGTGTTATTCTCGACCCCAAATTAAATTGGAAGTTGAACATTGAAGAATGGGTCAAGAAGGCCTGTATAGCATTCTATGCCTGTAGTAAAACTTTTGGTAAAAAGTGAGGGCTTCAGTCGAAGATGATCCTGTGGACGTACACAGCCGTGTTACGACCGATCTTCACATACGGTTCGATTGTATGGTGGCCTGCACTTAACAAAAAATATAACATCGATAGACTTAGGAAGGTTCAAAGAACTGCTAGCATTGGCACGACAGGGGCTATAAGATCCTGCCCGACTGATGCCTTAAGTGCTTTTCTGCACCTTTTAACACTTGATTTACATATTAAATATCTAGTATCTTGCAGCGCTTTAAGACTTAAAGAATCAAACTCATGGTTTGCCAAGCCAATGTCACAGACTTGATTCCAATGGAAATGTTTTCGACTCCCAATGACTACTTCACCCCTACAATGAGTATCAGTAAGGATTTCAAAGTTAAATTTCCATCCAGGAAGGATTGGAATGATAACGTCGTGACGAAAGATTTCGACACAACTATCTTTACTGATGGCTCAAAGACGGAGTGTGGCGTTGGTGCAGGAATCTTCTCTGAGTCTCTAAATGTATCTAGGTCCTTTCGGCTACCTGACCTTGCTAGTGTCTTTCAAGCTGAATTGCTGGCAATCAGGGAAGCTTGCAAGTTACTAAGAGCAGATCCAAACCAAAACCGTAATGAAGCTATTATTACAGACAGTCAAGCGGCTGTTAAAGCCATTAATTCAGCTCCAGCATCCTCCAAACTAGTCCAGCAATGCCGGAATAAGCTTGCGGGTCTGAACACTGACCCCAATGTCACTCTTATCTGGGTCCCGGGTCACAGTGGCATTGAGGGCAATGAACGGGCTGACGAGCTGGCCAGGCAAGGTTCAGCCCTTCATGGCTCACTTGCGGAAAGAGTCAACATTCCGCTTGGAGTTATGAAGGGCATCATTCTCTCAATTTATCTTACTAAAGCAAACCGTAGGTGGAGCAGTTTATCAAACTGTATTTTATCTAGGATGATTTGGCCCACCTATGACAAGAACCGAACAATTGATCTAATACGCAGACCCAGGCAAGACATAGCCAGGGTAGTTGCAACCTGTAGCGGACACTGGCCAATAGGAGAGCATGCAGCGAAGCTGGGCATACCTCACAATACTCACTGTCGGAGCTGTGAGGACCAGCAGGAAAAGGAAACAGTAGTTCATTTCCTCTGCAAATGTCCTGCTCTGGCCAAAGCTAGAAAACAGTCACTCGGAAGAGCATTCTTTGACGACATTAACGAACTTTCTGAAATGAAGATCAAAGACTTGATTTCTCTTCTCAACGCGACGAAATGGCTCTAGGACAAATTTCGGCTACTTCTGCATTATACCTTCCGTCGATTCGCTATGATCACAAGATAGTGGACTAGGGTTCTGGTGGGGGTTTGTGGTGCACAGCGGCCGGATGATCATCCAATCAGATCAGTGGACGCTCCAGTGCCAGCCAACGAACTGCCAAGTGGGCTAACTGTGGATGGTGCGGGTGCTGATCTGGTTGAGTGAGTGATCCACTTTCTGATGATTGTGCTAAAAGCTACAACAAAATCCTATTCTAAACTAAATAAAAAGGGACGATATCCTGAGGATATGCCCATATTTTCTCTCTTCAATTCCATCCACAGGTTCAAACGAGTTATGGTACAAAACGGCGCACTTCAGCCCTAATTGGGCTATGGGCTAGACTGCCCGTGGCCGCCATTTCTACCTACCAACCCTAGGGGAAATTTGATTTGTTTAGAAGAAAAGATCAAATTTTCTAAACAAATCAAATTGTTTAATGTCGAATTCCTTACAACCAAAAAAATTCGAATTTTTCTGAACAAATCGAATTTTTTCTAAACAAAATCGATTTTAATACTGTCAAACAAATCTTGCGTTTTTAGCTAGATTTCACATCACATTTCTCATGCATCAAGATGGAATTAAATGTTCTCATTACAATTTTGTGACGAAGTTAAAAAAGAAAACAAATGTTTAAGTGTTCTTAATTGTTTAATATTTCAGTGAATGATGAAAAAAAGTAAAGATAATTGTGCGTTTCTTCAAGAAACAAAAAATCCCATTAAAATAACATACAATTCGCGAGGAAAACACGTTGCAAAATTATTTTTCTTCGTCCCCTAGTGAAATATTCAGAATAGATCCTCGCTGCTGTGTGTGGATTAATTTTGGATTGTAATTTTTTTAACTTGATTACGCGGACAATTGTTTTTGATGTTTTTCAATTATCAGACGAAATATATTTGCTTTTTAATTATCAATACAACGTGAAAACAAAATACACTTTAATATTTGCTTAGCGCGCACTACTTCTTAGTTTTTGTGCGACAACAAAATTCCTGTCAAATTGCACTCACACACTCACAAAAAAAATTTTTTTTAAATTCCTTCTACCAAGAAATTTTTTTTTAATGAAATCGACTTCAAATGGTTGTAAGGAATTCGACATTATTTTAGAAAGATTTACACCGACTTGCACACACACTAGGAAGATATATATATCCGCAAACAAGACACGTATAAAGTTCGGAAGGTTACTTCAATAAAAGAAACAAGATGCACTTTTTTTAAGATATATAAGTTAAATTAATTTATTATTGAATTGGATTCAAGTACACATTTTCATTTTTTTTTTTTTTTTTGTTTTTAATAATGCTATTCCATTTTTTTTTTTGTTTTTAATAATGCTATTCCATTTTTTTTTCTTTTGAATAATGCTATCCATTTTTAGTTTCTGTATATGCTACACGCAATAATTATCTATATTGTTGTGTTGAGATGTGATATAGTTTTTAGTTATTTTTTTTTTTTTTTCAGTTTTTTTTGTATTTTTATTTTAATTAAAATTTTTCTTACGAAGTTCTAGGAGGGTCTTTTCTATTTCCTTATCTATGCTTATTTATCGTCATATTTTCTAAGTTACTTTTATTTGTGTTTTTTTTATATTTAATTTTAAAATATATAAAACTTTTGTTGTGTATTAATTTTTTCTTTACACAAAATATTTTTGTTTGTTTTACAAGTCATAGTTTTTTTTTGTAGTTGATACAATGTGTTTTTTTTTGTTTTTCATTAAATGATTATATATATATATATATATATATATATACATATATAGACATAAATATATATATATATGTAATTTCTAAGTTTGTAGTTGAGTTCATTCACAATAATATTGTTGATTGGTTGGTTAAGGTTCCATTTTTTGTCTTGTTTTTTCTTTTGTGATAAAATAGTTCTGTGGTTTTCTTTTTTTTTTTTACGATTTATAATATAATTTTACTTATTTCTAATTAGACTTTAGTTCAGAGGCTTACGTAAACTAATTACACATTATATAATATTACTTTTTGCACCAACATTTTATTTCTATATACCTTAAAATTTGTTTTATTTTTTAGTTTACTTTTGTTTCATATTATTTATTTATGTATGTTTTCTTTATTGTGTTTCATTTAATGACTGCCGCAAAATCTCATAGTTTTTTGTTTTGTTCTTTTATTAAAATAAAATTTTCTTATGTTATGTTTATATGGATATAAACATTTATATTTGCATTAATAAACATAATCATCATAAACTATACAGTAATTTTTGTATATAAATATGATAAATGTAAGAATATACATACAAATAATGTACGTTTTTTTTTTTATTTTTTAACATCAATCTTTGTTAGTACATTATTAATTTTTTTTTCTTTTTCGTTTTATTTCTTCTTTTTCACATGACTTCTGAACTTTTTCTTTTTTGAAAAAATAATTATTATTCTTTTTAGTTTACTTTAGCTAATTATACATTTTTAAATTAATTTACAGTAATAGCAGCAGAAAGCTGTCATGGTTTTTATTTTTAAATCAAATAATGTCGAAGTATTTGTTTTTGGTGTATGTGTGTGTGTTACAAAACATCTCTTCTTGTTTTTTATGGTTTTAAAAATAAAAAGGCTTAAATAATAATTAAACAATTTGATATACATATTTTTAAAAATAAAAGCCAGTAATTTTGTACGAACAGTTTTTTTTTTTTTTTATTCAGCGCGCGCTAAAGGGGTTATGAATACCCTTAAAGTGATAAACACAGCACGAAGATAGAGCTGGGTAGAGCATTCCACATTCGTGTAGCACAGTACGTCCGAAGTTGGGCTCAAGGGTTTTTTTTTTATATTCTTGTTATAGTTCTTATAATTGTTTAAGTATTGGTTCATAGATATTTCTCAACTGTTGTGTTATCACATTTTTTTTTTTTTAGTCAATCTTAACTTTTTTAAGATAAAAATTGATTCTACCTTGCCTCCGTAGTGTTAAAATAAAAAATAATTTAATGGAAAACTTAGTAACTTGCTGTTTTTATTTTTTTTTTCTAAGGTACGGATTCGCCGACTGAGCAAAAATATTAAGAATTTTTGCTTATATGTACTTAATTTATAAAAGCCGGAGTATTTTACTTTTTTGCTGATAAATTACTTGTTATTTAAGTTTATTTAAGTGACTGACTGTTATCTATATTAAGGTGGCATCCATCAATATATTTTTTTTGTTTCAATTAGTGTAATTTTTGTTTTTCTCCATTTTGTGTATAATATTATCCATACAAGTTAATTTTTTTTTATAAGACTCAAAGTGCAAATCAAATCATAGTTACAATTACCCAATTTTAATCATTGCCCCTGGTTTTGTTATATGTTATATGTTATATACTGAATATACAGGATGTTATAAAATCACCACCAGTTTGCAGAATCATTATAAAGATAAACAATGGTAAAAGAAGAATTCAGCAAAGAATTTACTCATTCATTATTTCATTTGGGGGCCGTGATTTTTAAAACACCTTGGATATAGTTGTCAGTTCAGAGGTAAATCTCACCAACTGAACTTTTGGAGAAAATATGATTGGAGCAAATGTACCTTTTAAATCTAAAAAGTAGTGTTTTGCAGATATTGAGACATCAATCATGATTATATCTTTCAATTTCTTCAAAATTCGAATTTTTTGATTCATTCATTTTTGTTCCAAGTTGTTTTTTGTTAATAAGTGAGTTTAACATTTGGACCGACGGATATTTTATTAATATAAACATAATTTATTAATTACGAAAATAAAGAAGCTTGTGTGGTTTATTTTAATCAACTTATCACAATAAATTTATTTAAAATGCAACACGAAAAAAAAATCATTTTGATGTTTTCAATAAATAAACAAAAAATTAAATATTTAAACAGGGTACAAATTCAATCATAATCGATGCAAATTTTTTCAAGATTCTTTATATATTTTGTGATATCGTCCTATAGTTCCAACAAAACCTCGTAAAGTATAAACCTAACAAAAAGCTGTTTCTGTTGATCAAACAAAATATTCTCTTCCCAAATTCAATAAAAGTACACCTCTAAAAATCAGACACTTTCAATTGTTTGGCCTTTAATTTAATTTTTTGTTCTTATTGTATCGAATGAATACAAAATCAGTTTTCTTGCTTTCTGTTTTAGTAATCCCAAGAAATTTAAAATTGATGAAATGTCTCGTAAATCAGAGCCAATAGTGTATTAACTCCATTTGTTTTGTTTTAAGTGGTTATTTCAAGTTTTAAAAGCAAAATTACTTTCTTGATATTTTTTTTTTTTTCGGGAAAACAAGATAAATGTTATTTTGACGTCAAACAAAACCTTTTTTTTTAATAAAATTTTGTTCCAAATTCACTTTCACAATTTAATTTTTCTTGAATATATCACTATTAAAATTAACAACATACATATATGTACATACAAAATTATATCTCTACGTACGTGTTTATCTTTTTTACTGCGTTAATTAGTTTCCTTCGAAGTAATGAGGATTATTAACAATAAAAGAAAGACACGACCTTAAAAAGTCTTGCAAAATACAGTTTAAATTATAGGTGGAGCGATTATTAAAAACTGTCCAATTGAAAGTGTTTTTCTTCCCAATAAGTTTCGTTGAAATTTGACTTTTCTTTTTTGGATTAAAAGGTATAATAACTACAACAGCAATATGATAGCGTGTAATTTTTTGTTATACAGTTAAATTTAAAAAGAAAACAACTGACTGAGCAAATAACTTTTTTTTAAATAAAACAAATTTTAAAATTGAATTTGTAAAGATAAATCATATTCTGTTATTTATCATAATATTCTTAGGACGTTAATAGTTTTCTCTAAAAATAAACAAATTAAACAAAAAGAAAAACCAAACAAATCTTGAACGAAAAAAAATCTTAAAACAAAAAAAAAAAAAAATTATAATTCGTGCCTCTGCATATTAAACATTTATTAAACTATTAATTAATTTGTATCTTTCGTAGTAATGAGTAATATTAACAGTAACCGAATATTGACTGTACGTCCTTTAAAAAATCTATCAAGATACTTTTCAAGCAAGAAGCACGAAAATTATAGGTGGACCAATATTGAAAATTGGTCAATTCAAAGGTTTTTGTTGGTTTCTCATTGAAAATTGGCTTTTATTTTTCTGGATTCAAATGTATAAGAACTACAATGGTAATATGATAGCGTATAATATATGTTCGTATAATATATATATATTTATATATATTTATAAAAAAGCTAATTTTAAATAATTAAAATTGAATTTGTTAAAGAGTTGGTTGGGAAAAATAAATCAGATTCTGTTATTTATCTAATGTTCTCAGGACGTTAAACATTTTCATAAGAAATAAACAAATTAAACATAAAAAAAAAACAAATCTTGACTGAAAAAAAATCTTAAACAAAAAAAAATACAAATCGCGCCTCTGCACATTAAAAACAATAAATAAATCAAATTCTGTTAGTTATCATAATATTCTCAGGACGTTCAAAAATTTCTTTAGAAATAAACAAATTAAACAAAATGGAAACAAATCTTGACTGAAAAAAAATCTTAAACAAAAAAATTTACAAATCGCGCATCTGCACATTAAAAACAATAAATAAATCAGATTCTGTTATTTATCTAATGTTCTCAGGACGTTAAACATTTTCATAAGAAATAAACAAATTAAACATAAAAAAAAACAAATCTTGACTGAAAAAAATCTTAAACAAAAAAAATACAAATCGCGCCTCTGCACATTAAAAACAATAAATAAATCAAATTCTGTTAGTTATCATAATATTTTCTTCTTGACTGAAAAAAATCTTAAACAAAAAAAATTACAAATCGCGCCTCTGCACATTAAAAACAATAAATAAATCAAATTCTGTTAGTTATCATAATATTCTCAGGACGTTCAAAATTTTCTTTAGAAATAAACAAATTAAACAAAATGGAAACAAATCTTGACTGAAAAAAAATCTTAAACAAAAAAATTTACAAATCGCGCCTCTGTACATTAAAAACAATAAATTAATCAGATTCTGTTAATTATCATAATATTCTCAGGACGTTCAAAATTTCCTTTAGAAATAAACAAATTACAAAAAATTGTTTTTTTTTCAATATAAATAAATCACAATAAATAAATCAGATTCTGTTATTTATCTAATGTTCTCAGGACGTTAAACATTTTCATAAGATATAAACAAATTAAACATAAAAAAAAAAAAACAAATCTTGACTGAAAAAAATCTTAAACAAAAAAAAATACAAATCGCGCCTCTGCACATTAAAAACAATAAATAAATCAAATTCTGTTAGTTATCATAATATTCTCAGGACGTTCAAAATTTTCTTTAGAAATAAACAAATTAAACAAAATGGAAACAAATCTTGACTGAAAAAAAATCTTAAACAAAAAAATTTACAAATCGCGCCTCTGCACATTAAAAACAATAAATAAATCATCTAAATAACGTAAAATACAATTTGAATTGATTAAATACTAATATTATAATAACAGCAATAATCTAATATCACACACAACGGCAAGATAGAGCATTTTCAAAAAAAAAAATTAAATCATAGTAGCTTTTACAGTTATCATCATCTAATGTATGTACGTATTTATAAGTCACTCCTATCACAAACAAAAATTATTAAGACACCCGAAAAATCCATCACAGAATTTCTTTAATAAGGATTCTGTGGTAATTTCGTTTTCTGATTCTGATTACGATTTTTTTGTTGATATAAAGAATTATAAATTTGAACTTGTTTTTTTTAATATTATAAATATGTTCTGCTGTCAAGGTATTACTGTAAATCAGTGTGAAGAAAAGAAAAAATATTGAAAAATAAAAAAATTCTAGATTTAATATCATTCTACTCCTCCGCCTCCGGGATTGTTGTATTTTCTTCGATGTCTTTTGTTATTGTATGCGGTTCAGTTTAGCTCAAGAAGATTTTCCGGTAAGTATGATTTTAAATTTGACGGTGTTCCACGCTCAGTCGTTCCGTCTAATGGTGTCCATAAACTGGCTGATGTATTAGCTGTCTGCTGCCAAACTGATCCATTGCCCCAAGCATCGGTTCCTATTTTAGTTTTAAGTTTTTTTCCATCAAATTCAGAATTATTAAATATATTTTTGTTTTTTGATTTTTATTTTAATAAATTGAAAAGATTGATTCAGTGGGGGATATAAATACTCGGCCAGGAGAAGAAAACTTACACAACTAAATAAACATTACCGCTTTTCAGGATGGTAAATGGAATTTTTTTTTTAATCTGTTATAAATATCAAAACGACACAAAATCTCTCCAAGTTACAAATACTGAACTTTAAAACAAATGTGTGCCAGTTTTCTTCCCAACAGACGATATATGTTTTCTGAATGTATATTGTATATACGTCTGTGTATGTATCGATGTATATATTTGTATATATAGATAAACAATAAACACATCGGATAAACAATCATAAATATAAGGAAAGGAAGTAAACATGTAAATTCATGTACATGTTTAAATCATTTTTACTAATTATATTTTGAAAGTATAGAAACATTAAATTAAATTTAGATGTATCTTTTGTAGAATAAAAAATAAGTATGACAAAAATATAAAATTTGAAATAAAAAGAAATGCTTTATTTAAATTTAGTTTGTAGTTTTCTAAAAATTAAGTTTTTTTTTTAATTACAATTTTCTGGTTTTATTTGAATTGTGAAACAATTGCCCTTTCATCTGTACACTATTAATAAAACAGGGTGTTTTGCATAAGGTGTGACATAAAGCTAGAGCGTGAGGTTGAGCCGAGACAGTATTGCCTTTTTTCACTTTTCAATATATATTTTTTTTTTCTTTTTTACGATTTTTTTAAAATAGCCCCTCCAGTTTGAAATAGACCTGTCTCCTGTCTCGGCCTTACCTATACGCTGAAGACTCCTGTATAATTATAATTTATAATAAATTACCCTCGAACAAGATTGATATGCAATGAACCGAATTTCTCTGGATAATTTTATCCCGATACCAAGTCCAAAGACAATTTCTCGTTCCCTATGAAATTTCAGTTTCCGGTGAAATTTTATGCAAGATAACCCCAAATGTGGTAGCTTCGGTCGTTGAGACCACGTGGAATCAAGGAGTCCAGTTACGAATAGGCAGTGTATCGATTACGACAACACATACCGCTGGTTGAGAAAATCATTCTGCCCTAGCGAGGGATCAGTCGGAGCGGACGATACTCGAATTATAATCGAAGTGATTTAACAACCCAAAACGCAACTTCTTCTAGTGACCATTTGCTGTACTTTCGTCCTGCTTCAGGTTTTTCTTGCATCAATTTCTTGCTCTTCCCTGTAAACGTAAATGCAAGCAATAAATACAAACAATTATGATTTCTGTTAGAAGATATCGGAAATAAAGAGAAACTGGAAAGAATCTCAAAAGCGCATTTCAACACACTGTAACGCAAAAAGCCGGTTTGCCTGAATCATTGTGGAAAAAATGTTACGACGGATTATAACAATGGAAACAGCCTAAATTCCTTGATAAGATTGGATTGATTTTAGACCTCAAAGTAAAATCTTCAAATGGCAACGATATTCACATAGATATTGAAGAATCTTAATGAAATTCATAACGGAACTATGTTTTGGAGCGGCAAAAACCCTAAAAAGTGAAATATGTGATTTTTTTTTAGTTTTGTACATAACTGTATATAACGACTTTATATTTTTCAGAAGTTTGCTACTTTTCTGATATAGATAGTCCTTTTTTATTCTAAACCTGAACCATAGATTATTAAAAGAAATTATTGAGTTTATTATGTAATATTTTTGTATTGTATGCATTTATCTGCCATGCTTAGTGTCTGGGCAATATTTATTAAACATAACATAATAAACCTTATTGCGATTTTCACACGAAAAAAAACTTTTTGTCTATTCTGTGTTTCACCCAAAAAATATTTTAACTCCGAGAAATTCCGTCACCAAAATGTTCACTTAATTTTTGTTGGAGCACTATTGTTTAAGTTTTGTTTTATTCTGAATCATCAAAACATAAATTAATAGCTTATAATATAACTTTTAAGGTGTTCGCGGTTGATAGACATATGTAATTAATAACTGTTTTTTACGGATTAGCCGCGTTATTAAAAATATATAGAGTGCGATTAAGTACGCGTCTAATCCGTACAAAAAAACAATATTGTTAATTAATAGCTTATACTTTGGATACATAAGCACATATCTCAAGCAATTTTATTTAACACACAAGCTCTATGATGATGAAATTTTAATATTTGGCTTCTATTATTTCAACATTTTCCAAATGTCACACCACCCATGTCAGGCGAAACTTTTTTGATCATGAACATTTTTTTTCCGCAAATTTGGTGTGCGTAGGCTCATTAGAATCAATGTATTGTTATTTTATAACAAAATAAAAAGATTTGGCTGATCCTCTGTTTTCAGCCTTAACTTTATTTAAATCTACCTTTAAAACTCAAACAAAGTAAGAATTAACTTTATTTACCAGGAGAATTCATGTTTAGTTACACTTTGCGAGGCAGTTGTATATTATATTGGATTTTTCTCTCCAAATCTTTCGTATTTGTGGAGAGGTCTAACCTTTTCTCCATATTTTCATACGCATTTATAATTAACTTCAGTTCAAAATTAATAATACTGATATGTAGTTTTCACAGCCCCAAGCGGTTTTAAATTTTTTGAAATCAATGGAAATTAACATGAAATTAAAATTTCAGTGACATAAAAAATCAATTTTGATTGAAAAATTAAAACTAAAAGAAATATAATAATAATGATGGTAACTTATTAAAGCAATTAATTTATCTCAACATTATATTTTATAACGATACTTAAGATTTTATGTTGTATTCATTATTGCAACATCATTCTTATAAAATTAAATGTTGTGATATTTATTATTATTTAAATATATTAAAACTTTGGTTTTTATAAATTATTTTGATTTAAGTTCAATTTCAGATTTTAGGCATGTTTTGTTATGTCATGTCATGTCAAATTGAAATTATATTCGGGCGAAACTCACAAGAGCAATTTGTTTACTTAGTTATCCGTTGAGTACATTCGGCCCTATCATCGTATCCGTTCCGAAATCTACGTTGGGAGATAAGTTACGATGGTTAAGTTTAATTTTTTCATAGTATTTCTTTTGCAATGGAAATGTTGATGTTTACCAGCGCATATTTGTTTTATGTTAACTTCATACAACAAATATGTCTGTCTCTATGGGTTACCGAAATGATTTAGTTTTTATTTATTTTTGTTTCAATGAATTTAAATTGTACGCAACGATTTGCTGTCGGAGATAATCGGAGAAATCGGAAAGGCACAAAACATAGCATCGCGTCTTACATAGCATCGCGTTAATCGGATTTTGCCATTCCGACGGACATTTGATTTTTTTCCTATGAAATGAATGATTTCTCAATCGAACCACTAGCAAAGTTGTCAAATTTTGTTTAAATCCGAGAAAATTTCTTACGCTCGGATCGGATACGATGATAGACCCCATTAACTTTATTAGATTAAACAATTTCAGTGGAACACAAAATTGACAAGTGAAATCTTTTTTCGCAATAAGGTTGAATGATAGCGTGGCATTCTACTGTTGAGCTTTTCAAACACAGATGGTCAAAGCTTCTGCTAAGTCACCTCGTTATTAACATAACCCGAGGTCTTTCTTTAGAAGATTATCAAGTTATCTGACTTGACGATCAAGTTCGTCCTAAAGAACTCCGATTGATTTCAAATCATTGAAATAAGCCGGATACTGCATTTATTTTATATTTTAATTATTCATTATACTTTATTTTTCATAATTGAAACATATTTAATTTAACACTAAAGCCAATAAAACGCATATTTTAATAAGACTTTGTTTCTATTAATTTTTTGTTTAAATCAAATTTTGAAAAAATATACGAAAGCGCAATCTAAACATATTTATCAAATTTCATGTTGTTTTTATTGATTTTTGCCGATCTTCCATATAATGCTCGCAAAGTATTCGGTCAGTCTACGCTTAGCTATCTAAAATCATTCTTACCTCTTTAAATAAAATTAAATCAAACTTAATTTTTACTTATTATGAGTAACCTTTTTAGATTTTATATTTTGAAAATTTAATAAAACAAAATTATTGCAAAAGCTAACTTTATTGGTATTGTTATAGCCCAGTCAAATTAGACAAAAAAAACCCTAACCCGGACAAAATTTTTTACAGGTTTATTTTTTAATGGAAATGTTCAGAACAGAGTCCTTAATCAACTGTGAAATGCCCCATCAATATTTACTAAAAAGCTGAAATTAAGAGATGTTCAGAACAGTACCAATAATCATATGTGTAAGTTCCCAAAAAATCCCTTTTGTGGTTAAACTGCCATTTATAAAAGAGTACCCTTATTTATATTTAAAATGGACATACTGAGGGAATGAGCGTTAAAGAATAGACTTTTAATAGCAGTCCCTTCTACAGCTGATCCTGCTCCAGAGGATATTCTAAAAATTATATCATGTAACTGCGAATGTTAATGCGAGCGTAGGTGTGTTTGCCTACAAAGTGATCTTAGCTGCATGGCAATCTGTGGTTATTGCGCCGTCCGGTCATGGTTGTTTTAATCGACCAGAAGACATCGACGAAAACGTCAGCAAAGATATTGTTCAATGCGAAGGTAATGGTTGTAATACATGTTTGCACAAATTAAGTGTTTTAGAGTTCCCTTTTATGTCTCCAGATATTAAGGAGATCAACCGAAGCTGCTGAATAAAATTTAAAGTTCTTTTCACGATATTCCTCCTAAATATCCGATTCGAGACGCGAAGAAATGTCAAAAATTCATTCACAGCAGAATTCTACTTTATTTTCTTATATGGCGTAGAGCTACTTAGCGATTTTGTATTTTGTACGCGTGTAAAATCGTACTGTACTATGGATGTTTTACCACTAAAACACGCAGTTTGTCTTCTTTAGACCAACGTTGTATTTTTCTCTGTTATCATTTTAATAATAACATGTTCTAGCGTTCCTTTATTTTTGTTTGTCATAATTAATATACTTAAACTGCTCCTAGCATTTTTTTTTTAATTTGCGATTTTTTTATTGGTACTGTTCTGAACATGTCCACAAAATTTCATCTTTTAAATAAATTTTCTTGGACATGGGCATTTTTTTCGATTTAGCATTGCATGCAATTATTTACTCTTTTTTAGCACTTTCATTCAAAACAGTGTAGCCATAAAACAACAAGCTTCGCTGATTTTGAAGTCACAGTCTGTCCATTTTACGCTTGCATGGTCTTTCTAGAACAATTATATAGCCAGAATAGCAAAAAGCCGACAAATTCAGATGATGATGGTACTTTTTATTCCCAACAGGGATTTTTTGGTAACTTATTACCACAAATTATTGTTGGGTTGTTCTAAACATGTTCACTTATTTTCAGCTTCTTAATATATAGTTATGGGACATGGATATTTTTTCGAATTTGCGCTGCAATTTACTCTGTTAAATTCATTTAATTCAAAACAGTTGCCATGCAATACCTGTAACTAATTTGTATTTACTTCCCTGATTTTGCCTGCCCATTTGACATTTGAATGGTGTTTTTAGGGCAACAAGTTCCAGAGATATAGCCACAAACAAAGAGTGCAAGATGATGGCTACCATTTTTCAAGATTGTGGCAGTACGCCAACGCGGATTGCTTGGGACTTTTCACAGTTGATTAGGGACACTGTTCTGAACATTTCCACTAAAAAATATACCTGTAAAAAATTTTGTCCAGGTCAATGTCTAAATTGACTGGGCATTAATAAATAAAAACAATTTCAATTTTAAATGATGTCTTTATTAAATTTATTTATTATATTTCGTTTAAATAATGACATACATATATTTAAATTCTCAACTCAAATTAGCTATCATTTATTCTATTACACAAACAAAATGTTAAAGTACTAATGTAATAACTAGAAGAAAGTCAAATAAATCTTGACTCGGTGGTAATTTACAGGAAGCGTTTGAATGAAAACAGATTTTATTTTATTCGTATTTAACTCGTAAAAACGCCATCTATTTTAAACTTAAAGTGATTTCAGAACACCGTTCTTTTTTGTTGATGTTGCAAAACTTATTGTTAGTTTGTTTAAAATATAGAATTCGTTAGTATTTTATGTATTCCCTATTCCTGTTGTTAAGTAATTAAAAAGAAGACTAGGTAAGAAGAAAAACTTAATAAAACTAAATTATGATCAGCGAAACAAATATACAGAACTCTACCAGTCTTATTTTATCATCTGTCCACGTAAACGTTTATATTCTGGAAAGATGATTATTTCAAATTCAAATAAAACAAAAAAACTGTATTCATATTATTTCTTTTGAAAAAAAGATTTGATATGGTGCCTTAAACGTGTAGCACGTACAAGTTCAGTTAATATTGAAATACAACTGAGTTACTGTGTAACATATTTTGATTCGGAAATGGCATTATGCTCAGTTTGACCAGTTACAAAAACATAAGTTTTTTGACTCCCTGGCAAACTGACTTCGAAACAAAATGATACCAGTATTGTTTTTTTTTTTGTACATGTGGGCTACTTCAATTTTTCTTTAGAAAACTATCAAATTGCTGTTGTCATATTTGTTTATTATAAAAATACATTTGAATTCATTAATAATAAAAAAATACACAACAATTAAAATAAAAAAGAGAACTTAAATATAAATTTAATAAATGTTGAATAAAAAAGGAGGAAAAACCTTTCTGTTAAAAAAAAATAAAACATTGCATACATCTATATTCATGGCGTTGAAGGTATTGAGTATGATTTTTTTTTATTTTGTATATGGTTACCGCAGACTTAATTATAATATTTAACGGAGACACGTTAGTTCGTTTTATTAAAAAATGTCTTACAAAAAATTGCTCGTTTTTTTGTTGAGTGTTAAATGAAATACTAAAAACATAATTTAGGTAAGTAATTAAAATTAATTTTGGAGATTTAGAAGACAATAATGTGTTTTTTTTGTTTGATATATGTAAAATGTAAACGTTTTTTCAAGCATAACAATAATAGATCTAACATAATAATATTATAATATTCATATTCATATTAACAATATTGATAATTATATTTATAACAATAACAAAATTGGAGAACTACCTTTTCATTTCAACAAAATTGTAAGAACCCGACCAGACCTAACCTCTTGGGAAACAGCTATCACATTTCAAAAGGAATAAGACTTTAAACCAACCAGCGGCCAGTAATTTTTTAGGAGCATGCTATAAGTAGTATTTTTTTGAGGCAAGACATGGACGTTGTTCAAAGGAAACAATTGAGAAGTGACCTGGATTGGGGAGTTCAACGTGTTATACGAGTATTTTAGAAAAGTGATCATTCTTAGTATACAAAATGTATATACTATTTATATTCCCTACAATCTATATTATACATAATCATTCTTTGGAAAGTGCCTACAAAATTTAAAACAAATGGAAGAACTTGATACTTTTTGGCTATAGTTATAATTAGCCGATTTTGATATTTATTTGTGTATTAGCTACGTGCGTTACTGCGCATTCATATTTTTAAATAATCGGATATAATTTTTGAGTCGATTGTGCGATTTTACTTTTAAAAATTATCTAGGCCTCTGGGTGGTTTGACACAGACATATATATGTAGATCGTTTATTATATAACAAAACATTTCCATATAATTTTATATTCATATCCCTTTTGATCTGAGAAAGTTTTGTTTTTAGCCTAATATTTTTTGTAAATGTTCGTCTTTGCATAGCAAAAAAGAAAATTATTGGATCTACCTTTGAAAAGTCACTCCTCAATCGATTCGAAAGTTGATCTGTCACCAATATCAGTTTAAAAACTTAATACAGGATTATTTGAAGCATAATGTAAGTATGTTTTGAATGAACCAGCCCTCGCATGAGTGCGCTAGCATCGGGCAAATGTACGTTACATTAAAAGTTTTTTGCATCGTCTTAGTAAAGCCAAGCTTTTTGCCGCATTTTAGGCAATTACTCTTATTACGGTTGTCGTTTTACTAAAAATACAAGGCAAGTGAATATAAAATACAACAGCAAGTGAATATAAGTTTAAAATCAAAATTAGGTGAATTCGAAGATTCAGAAAAAGTGTCATTTATGGTAATGAGAAAGTCTGCATCAAAACAGAGCCTTGGGGAAAACAAACTCCATTTATTTTGTAAAGTTTAAATTTGAAACCATCCAAAACAACTTGCAAAGTCGAAGGGTCTAATTATAGTTATCCAACGAAGAAGAAACATGGAATTTAATTGGTCGCTTGTGACAATGTAATAAAAAAAAAACACGACAATAACTAACAATATGAATAACAGAGCCTAATTCCTCTGTATATCCTGGAATAGTTAATTTCTAACTTCATAGAGGTTGAAACGTACCTACATACATAATATAGAAACTCCATAATAATAATTTATAATAATAATAATTAATATTTTAAACTATTTATTTATATGCAAATAATGCAGGTGGTATATGTGGGCAGATAAGAAGGGTTAAATACATGCAAAGTTTATATAATTCTTTAATTTAAAAATAAAGTGACTGGTCCTACTTTTTAATTATCCTAGTTTAAGGTTTTTTTTACCACTGAAGAAGAGTATCGTATTTGAGATACATTTAAAAATAGCGCAATTTTTGTTTTTGAGAATTTTAATTCATAGAATAATGTTCACAGTTAAATTTATAGATATGAATATGAAGTATATATGTATAAATTTAATGAACTTTTACGCAACAAAAAAAGAGTGCAAAAAAAATCAGTTTTCGTATGAATGTATTGTTTTTTTTTCTATTTTGGACAAACACACACACACATATATATATATATATATATATATATATATATATATATATATATATATATATATATATATATATATATATATGCTTGTGTTTATATGCATGTGTGAATATTTATTTTTAAATAAGAAAACTCAGTCTTCAACAATAGAACGTACGTAATTCTGTATGTACTCGAAATCAGTTTCCCTACCTGTCGGCCTAGATTGATTTTGTGGATTTTGTTGTCGCCATGCTGAATTGCTACCATTTCCACCGCTTGACACTACACCACCACCGCCATTTCCACCTGAATTGATTCCTGAGTTTTGGGGATTATTGGCGCCATTGCCACCTCCAACGCCAGAATTATTGCCATTATTATTATTTCCGGGGCCATTTGGTCCAGAATTGTTGACAACCCCAACAACATTGGCAACATTCGATGAAACACCATTGCCGCCGCCAACAACACCACCATTACCACCATTACTACCACCACTTACAGATACCCCACTAACTGGTACATTGGCTTGGCCAACAGATGGCGGTAAATGTTGTAGAATACTCTGAACTTCGGTTTCATTTGGCGATTCGGCGCATATTGTTGTATTACCAAGAACACAGTTATTTAATGTCATTTGTGCTTTGTTTGCTTCTTCTCTAGTCGCATATTTACATAAGGCTATTCCTTGATTCAAATACAAATGGAAATTTATAAGAGGGCCATGTTGCATGCACAAGGTACGTAGTGTCGAACCATCAATCTGTAAATGAAAACATGTTAATTCAATTGACAAGACAAATTTAAAAGTAATGATAATAGAAGATGGTTATGATCACATTAGCGTAGGCACGCAACAAAAAATTATCAATTATTAAGAGTTTTAACCAATTATTCTTTTCGCTTTTCTTTCAACTCATTGAGTATTGCATACCGTTAACTCAATTATCCGTTTTATATATGTAGATATCTACGCTAATGGGACCACAGTCAAAGCTCACCATAATTTGTTCATGCATTGCAGACATATTTACCGATTATTATACAAACAAAATTAAACTTACTTGAGTTGTTAGATTTTTCAATAGCAGCCAATTTGAATTCCAACTAGAATTTGTAGTTGTCCAATTTGAATTAGCACTTGGAACACGACCACCTAAACCACTTCCTATCCAACCATTTGAGCTACCAGTTACAGCGGATGGATTAGTTACAGAGGCTACAGATACATTAACACCTCCTCCACTAGTTTTATTTGTACCTAAGCCTGGCGGTGGACCACGAGATGACTTATTCATAGGCCATAATTCTGATTGCTGTGATACATTATCTGACCAACTATAGAAAAAATAGAAAATGCTTGGAATAGTAAACACATGTATATTTAAAAAGCAATTGTAGCTTTACCTTGGAAAATTTTGATTACTTGTTGAAGGATTAAAACTCCATGTTGATGATGTTAAACTTAATGGTGGTAAATCAGTCGGAGAATTTTTGCTTGTATTTGCAAAAATGTCAGCTTCTTTTGGCGTCGGATTAATAGACAATGGAGATCTAGCTACACTACCAGGAGTTATGCTTGGGTCATCTTCTATACTCTTGATTTGCGAGCCCTATTTTATAAAACACAAGAAATAAGACAATTATAAGAAATCATTAGAATTTATTTTGCATTAGGACATTTTTATTGGGAACATTTTGCAAGTTAAACAACAAGAACGAAATTGAGGATGAACAGGAATATCAATTAAAGAACCATAAAGCAGCATTTCTTTTGACCGCGAACATTTTTGTTTCTTTCACTTATTTTTATAAAGGCGAAAACTGATATTCTCCCTGGGAAACATTTTATAGATACAAGTGTTTCAAAAAAGATGTGTAGATATGTTGCAGATATGTATTTGTATTAACAAATATTAATTTAAAAAAAAAAAAGTTAAATAACCAGTTAGGCCATTCTGCTTCTCTAGGCCTTGAATCGTTGATGTAGCTATTAAATTAATTATATAAATTATTGCTATAAATTACCAGTAAAAAGCGCTTAATTTTGAAAAGTACAAAACTCGACTAAAACAATAAACAAAAATAAACAAACCTTCCACGGCTTTCCGGGTTCAAACTCTGGAACTAAATCAGTAAAAGCAGTTGCAGCTGAAGGTTGAGCAACTGGCCAGTCTTTATTCTCATTATCATTTGTCGAATCAGGCCATCCATCGCCAATATTTCGTCCCGTTGACCAGGTTCTAATTTTGGACATAATATTTATATGAATTATTAAAAAGAAAACAAAATTGATGCAGGAATTCAGTACCCATCTCCTTGTAATCCCAGGGATCCCATATTATTTGCAGCTGATGACGAAATACTTGGTTTAGCTGTAGCACCCGGCGCACGTGAAAAGTCAGTACTTTCTGATGGGACATCCTTTTCTAATACTGGAAGCTTCCATTGATTTAATCTGGACTGTTGGTTAGGAGCACCTTGATATCCTCCAGGCTTGATTTTTTTAAGTATTAAAATAAATTTCAATTAAAAAAAAAAACAATTTACTTACTTTGTTTAAATTAATTTCTGAAAAATTTCCTTGAAGAGCACTTATGGCATCATGTTGTCCTCTAAGATATTCTACATTTGCACCTGTTACATGAGCAGCAGCTGGATGTGGTTGTTGTTGTTGTGATTGTTGTTGCGGCTGCTGTTGTTTAACATAAACTGCTTGCTGTGCATTAATTTGGCTTTGAAGATTTGATATTTGTTGCTTATATTTAGCAACTGTTACATTTATTTGCATATTACTTGCATTATTGCCTCGACCTAAGGAGGCTTGAGCTCCTTGGAGATGCTGCAAATGATTTGATCAAAAGAGTATTTAAGTTTAATATTAAATATACGTAGAGAATCGATTTAAGCGTGCCCGTTCGACCATAACTATCGTAATTTCTTAAGACTTACCTTAATATTGCTAAGTAATTGATTCAATAATACTAAAGTTGCCGGTGCAAGAGGTTGATTTAATATTTGGCTCGACAAATAACCACTTTGGACAGCAAGTTGTATTTGCTGAACAAGCATGCGTAATTGCTGAGCAGTAGGTTGGCCAGAATTGTGTGAAGCTGCAGCGGCGGCAGCTGCTGCTGCTGCTGCATTTGAACCAAACGCAGCTACAGCAGCAGCCGATTGTGGTGGTACATTGTGCGGTCCACTTTGGTTTAAGTATTTTTGAACCTGGAGTGGTTGAATGTTATTGAGAGCTGCCAAATTTGGATTACCTCCGACGTTGTTTCCTCCCATATTGCTAAGTATATTAGTATTCTACAAAAGGAAAAGGTAAAATAGAGTTTAAAATATAAATAACCATGATTGTTTCCTTACCCTAACAGGTGGGAATGGCATTGATGGTTGTGCATTAGCTGAAGGAAAACGTCCCGGGAAACCACCCGAATTGGAATGATCAAAGCCACCAAGTGTTGCCATTGATTCATCATGTCTTCGCCATGATTCTATTGCATTAGCACGAGAATTCAAAAATTCTGCAGCTTCTTCGACATTAAGATTCGTTGCTATTAATGCACGTTCAACATCTTCTTTTTTGAAGCCAGTCTCAACTAACATACGATATTGTTTGCTCGATTTGATCATATCACTATTAAGGCCAACGAGTTTGGCTTGGGGTTTTGTGATGTTATGGGCGCCCCATTCATTGCCAATATCATTGGAATCACCCCATCCACCTTGGCCCACACCGCCTCCAGAAACTGAGATTTTGTTTTGATTTTTATTCCAAGCCGCCGCCGCTGTACTATCATTCCATGATCCACCACCGCCACCGGAGCCACTTAAATTGGGCATACCAGGAGCTTTGTCATCGCCCCAATTAGGACCTGAACCTGTGTTATGATCGTCGCCCCAAGCCCCATTGTTGCGAGGTGCACTAGCAACTACTGCGGCTGCTGCTGCAGCTGCAGCGGCCGCAGCCGCCGCTGCTGGATGCACCCACATTGTGTTGTCAGGCTTCAATTGTGGACCCACTGCTGGAACACCACCAAGTCGACCCGGTGGTCCTCCACCACTACTCATTGGGGCTGAATTAGTGCTACCAGGATTACCACTTACTGGACCACCAACACCAACAGAATTATTGACACCCGCATTATTACCACCACCATTGCCCCCTACTACATTCGGATTACCAATGGCTCCGCGAATGAGATGATTACGCGACATTGGATCGGACATATCCTTCCAGTGAGAGCCACCACCAGGTACACGAGATTGTTGTCCCCACAAAGACGTACCATCGTCATAATTTGGTATATTGCGCCTTTGCGGGGGAGGTGAAGGCTCTTCCCATCCGGTCGGTTGTTTTCCGCCACCCACTTGGCTACTCACTATACCTGTATTACCGGCCCCGGTTCCCATAACAGCCGTCATATCCTTTGGTCCTACTACTGATTGTGCTGATCCCCATTGGGTATTTGTGCTGGAGCCAGTTGCAACAGGTTGTACTGCCGCCGATGCTGTTGGCACCATCTTATTCAGTGGTATTTGCCCATGTGGTGGAATCGGATGGTGTTGTCCCCACATTTCGGATGTCCCATTAAGGCGTCCCGATATTCCTCGTGGGTCGCCGCGTATAGGATCGCGCGGATCAATCATTCCGCGCATATCACGTGGGTCTGTATTGGGTGTGCGTAATTCCCTTGGATCAACATTGCGAATATCAATGGGACAAGGCCTCATATCACGTGGATCACCCCATGCATTTGTAGTTGCAGCTCCAGCATTACTACTGCCTGGAAATAATCCAACAATTTTTTTGTTTAAATATAATTGGTAAAAAAAAAAAAAAAAAAACAAACCTCCTGTGCCAGGACCTCCACTCGTTTGACCCCATTGTGGTCCGGCTTGATTTGCTGGTGCACCCGTCCATACATTACTCGTATCGGTGCCATCATCATCTTCGCCCCATGTCCCGCCTAAATTTGTAGAAGGCGTATGACCCCAGGGGGTCTTTTGTACTGGTTGCGGTGGCGGTTGGCCACCATTGCGTAAATTTGATTCCCATAAATCAGTGCCATTGTTTATATTTGGTTTCCATATTGGCGGCCCAGCCGAGGGGTCTTTGTTTGTTGGTTCTGGTGAACTGGGTACTTCCCAGTTTGTGTCTTGATTAACATGTTGGCATCCCCAGCCATCTTGAGAAAATAACGCCTCACGCATTGTGTTCAACTGTTCGAGTTGATTTTTAGCAGCTGCAGCCGATGTTCCACCACCTACAAGTCCACCACCACCAGCACCGCTATTACTTCCATTACCAGTGTTACTATTATTGTTATTATTTTGTCCTGGCTGCTAGAAAAATTTAAAAAATATATTTAAGGCAAAAAAAAAAAAAAAAAAAAAAAAAACAAAAAAGAAAAAGAAGAGAAGTTCTACAAAATCATAAATGAATGTTATCTTTCTTTTTCTAACTCACATAATTTTCGTTTTTTAAACTAACTTAAGTATACATTTAAAATAGGCAGCCCTATTCTGCTTCCCGCTTACATCGAAATCGAATTATTGGGTGTTTTTTTTTTTTTTTTGAATCCGAATCGACTTAATATTTAATACATTTCAGATCTTATGATTTTGTAACTTTTTGATGTTATATGATGTCGCAACTCTTGCAAAACCTCGAATAGCACATTTCGAACTAAAAGAAAATATATCTTACTACAATCCCCATCAGATGCAAAGATTTTCGAGTTCCCTCGCTTGGATTGACAATTACCTTAAATACTTGTTTGACTTTTAGTTAAGTTTGGCAGCTGGCCAATAAGAGAGAAAAAGTAAAAAAATCGTTGACTCGGAGTTTTTTAACGTTGCGATTGTCAGATATGTTTACTTTTTAGTTGAAATCTGTTATAATAAGACTTTATCTTAAGGAGGATGCTCTAGAATATGCTCAAATTCTTCTCACAAAGCGATTTATACCGGAATAAGAGTGAATATGATAAAATATACCTCTATCAATCACTCCCTTCAAAACAAAAGTCACAGGGTGATTACCATGATACAAAAAAACAAGCCATGGCGTTTTTTAAGGTTTGGTAAAGTATGGTTTCTCACAGAAATAATGCTCATTGTGTGATAGCCTTTTGGTTGTTTGCAACAATATTGTTTCAGGAGGTCGAACAAAACAAAAAAATGGTCGTTGGTGAAGATATTTACATAAATACGGCATTCCCATGATCACTCGTGAATTAAACTTCAATCATATTGTGGCTCCTACTGTAACAAATTGTGGTCACCACCGAAATGCCGGTTATTGAAGATTAAGTTCAAAAATTAATGAAATCCCTCTAATTCCAAGCCTCTATTTAAATAAATGCGAGAAGATTTAGAGACGCCTAGGATATAAAATTGGTGAAATTGAGGTTTCATATTATTGCTTTCGTTTTTGCTTCAGATCTGCTCAATTTTGTTAATCGAAAGCGAATCTTATATATAACATTTTTTATTGGGTCTGTGGATTGTCTAAGATTTAAAAATATGTGTTTGTAAAATAAAAGAAAACCGAAAGATTTTAAGTGAGTGAATTGGCCAAAAAAATAATCACAAAAACTCTAGGAAGCTCAAGCGGTGAAGAAATACTGACCCAAGGATTAGCGTTCTATACAAAGAATTAAAATACACTATTAATTCAATTTTGTGTTTATAATATAATATAACAAACCAAGTTGAATTTTCAATGCATGATAGAGCTCTGTTGTAATAAAAAAAAAAACATTTCCTCGAATACAGCTGTCAATTGACTGGAATTTTGGATGTATAGTTGTCGATTTGCTTTCGATTGGATAATTAAAAAATGTAGGCGAGTCGAAAAGAAGATCTCAAATTGAAAACGATTAGCTTCGTATTCCGGCTACTAAAAGGAAAAAATAATTAAAGGGATTTTCTTCAAAACTTTTGAATTTTCAAAAATTGTCCAAACTAGAGAACATCATTATTTAATTAATGTTGATTTACTTTTTGCTGCCATGTGTAACGTGAAATGCATCATTGAAAAATATACAACATTAATACATGTAATCTTATAAAAAAAATCTTAAAAATGCCTCGATTACTTTATCCTACCACTGTTGTGCTCGAATTTTCTAATGGACGCATTGTTATTACAAGGACCTGTTGGGGAATGTTTTATAGTCTTTGAAGTGTGGATTTTATGGTACTAGTTAAGGAATAGAAGGATTTTTGGTTAAAATTCTAAAACTAGAAGAAAATCATTTATTACAAAATCGAATAGGTATGAAAGCTAAACGCGGTAACGATTCTCAAAGTTAGAGTTTTCTCAAAATTAAAGTTTGAATAGAAGCAAAGTTAAGGTTTGACTAAAAGCACACTTTGACACTAAAATTTAAACTGACAATGGAAAGAGTAACATGTATCGGTATCCACCACCCCACATAAAGAAGTGTAGAAATAAAAGTCAAAATTATTTGTATTGCATTACGCATGAGTTCGAATTCTGAAAAGCTGCATTATTCACTGGTCTGCAATTGATATAATTTCGGATAGTATCATTCAAGAGGATCGTGAGTGCCAAGACATATGCAAATCAGCACAGAACAGACTTATCATCATCATAATCGCCATGATTAGCGAAATAAAAAAAAAACTATCACATAACAAATTTCAATTGGACTTTACTACGAATGAATTTAAGTCTTAGTTTACGATAAAATAAATTTTCACAAAAAAAAAATAAATTAATTAAACTTGTATTTTTTCATTCCCCCTCCTCTTAAAAAATTAACAAAAAAAATATGAAAGCTTTTGTTTTTTTTTTTTTTCTAATTATTGTCTTACCATTCCAGCATATTGGCATACTGGTAAATTAGCAGCTAACATTGTGCAAATTTCGGCCAAGTCCGTACGGAATCAATTAAAATCCATGGAAAATAAGTTGATATACTTGTTTCTTCAGGTTTATGTTTTGTAAACAATTTTGAAAGTATTTTTGGTTTGGATAACTCTACAAGTTCTGTTCCTTTTTGCAATTTAACAAACTGCAATTTTTTTTAAATGCTAATACTGTAAGTCAGAGAGAGAAAAAACAAGAGTCGAGAGAGCACAAAAAAAAAAACAAAAAAAAATTATGAATTAGTAAGATAATCGCTATAAGATACGAACAAAAATTATAAATTATTTATTTTTATTATACAGAAGAAAAAAACTGATATTTTTTCTTTTTAATTTTGAACTATACAAATGTAATGTATAAAACAACAGTTAATTTAAAAAATGTATATATGTATGTATATATGAAATTATTAATGCTGGACAGAAAAAAAATATAAATGTGGAATATGAGAATTAACATTTAAAGCAAAAAGCGTATTTTTTTTTAATTTTTGTAACAAGTCATATTTAGTGACAACTTATAATAAAAAAAATATATATTATTTTTTTTTCTTATAGTTTATACATTGGGGTAGCATACAAAATACATAATATTTCTCAATGTTTTTTAAAATGATTTTACACTTAATTTGATATGTATGTATTTGTAAAAAAAAATTGCTCTCAATAGGTACTCTTTAATTTTTACACACACAACTTTATAAGGAGTCTTTGTCCGTTTGTTATTGCCTTTAAAACATTAAAATTTCGTTAATTATGATTAAGGAATTCTCATATGCAGAGCTTAAAAAGAGCAAAAGCTATATAAGTTCTTTCTTGACCAACAGCTTTTTTAGGCGTAAAGAATTACAAAGCGAAAATTTCTTCAAGGCGGAAAGTTTTTTTCCCCACGGAAACTCCTCCTAGCAATCATACAATTCGTTTAAGCGGAAGTTATCATAAAGTTCTGAGTGTTATCTTGCTATTTTTCATTTTTATGTTTGCCTAATTTAAGCCTAATACGCTGCTGATGTGAAACGAAAAGTCACATACGAAAATGACATGACGAAACATAAACGAAAAATTTCGGTGTGCTTTTCGATTTTCGGTATGATTGTACCAGATTGAGAGAGAAAAGAGAGTCTTTTCCCATAGAATTAATTTCCTGGACCATTAAATGTTTTCGGAAAAATGATATTTGGGCTTATTCGTGTTTTATTTGTTGCTTCTTTCATCACAGCATGGCTTTTGTTTAATTTGTTCGTTAAATTTTGTATTATTTATTTGCAATTTGTGAAACTCTGCATGAATATTTTTCCGCTGTGTTTTCGTAAGCATTTCGTTGTCTTCTTGGAGACCACAATTGTTTCGCATCAACAGCGTACAAGGCTATACAGACTAAAAATCAATGCGAAAATTAAATAAACGAATTGAAATTAGTACATACAAATTGTATTTAAAATTTAGTTTTTCAAATTTTTTAATGTTTTTTTTTTTTTTGAAAAATATTTACACACTACTTTTTTGCGTCTTGTGTAGTGCTTTTGCACGCCAGTAGTTATAAGCGAGCAAACGCGATCACTATTAATAGTAGTATATCTTTAGAGTATCACAGTAAATAAATGCAACTGTCTATTTCGTTGGAGCTCTTCCCGGCTGGAAAAATTCCTAGTTTCTATCTAGTTTGGGAAAGTCCCTAATAAGTTTTCAGTAGGGGACATCTAGACGAGGAAAACTTGTCACAGATACTTGGCAAGCATACGAGGGCACTCGTCAGGTCCTGTCTTGTAAAAACTTGTTTGACATGTTTCGGTACCCCACCAGGAATATCTCTTGCACACCAAAAACAAAAATTTTATAAGCATCATGCAAATTTAGCATCATACGACACTTTTTTCTCTCTCTCCTTTGTCTTCCTTTTCATACCACACTTTTTAGTATGGGTGTGAGACATCTGTGTATTATAAGATTGTTCAATGAGAAAAAAACCTATTCTAAGTTGTACTACCACCTAAAACGCAAGTACATAAAATCCGTTTCTATTCATGATAATTTCAAATCCAACAAAAAGGAGTTCATCGATACTAAATGGAGACATTTTCGATAACTGGGCTTGAATCCAAAAAGCCCAGCTGATTTGTGTATATCGAAATCTTTCAGTTCTAATGCAACTTATTGAGTGCGAAAGAAGATTCGTCGTAAGTCTCATTAACGCGTTCAAGTACAGGAAGAGTCATCATACTTCCTGGCATGATATGATCATTATGATAACTGCACTGGAGATTTCGTCAATATCAAGGAAGCAAAGTGATTAGTTTTAATTTATAAAAAAGTTACAAGGACCGCTCTATGCGCTGTCCAACAAAAATAGTCAGTACAGGGAAGATAGGATATTTGCCTGTTACTCTAATGGTAATGGATTTTAATATGATGTCCCTTTAGAACATCATAAATATCCACAATCTGTGAGAAAGATCAGTAGTATCTGTAACAGTATCTGTTAATTTAAACTTCAGATTTTCCTTAGAAGACTTGAAGCCATTTTTGATGTTAATGTCCACAACAAAAAAAAATAATATTTCTTATTTCCTCAACGGAACAAATAGCTATTTATTGCAATGTACAAAATATCTTTCTTTTGATTTATCTTGGCATCAAAATAAATTTATTTGGTAAGGAATTGAAAATTACATCACTTACTGAACCGCACTATATTAAATCCTTTTAAATAGTTCTTCCTCATATAAGAAAATAGTCAACCATTGTGACACCGCATTTTATCGGATTTTCCACGGTTAAAAGTTAACATGGAAACAGAAAAACGGCAATTGACAACACCTTTCCTTCTTAAGTTGAAGCTCCCTACCAAAAACCAAAGAAAAATCCTCAATGGCATGCATCAACGTGTCAATGGTAATTCATTTACGACTTTAGTTTTTGACCGAACTGATGCCACGTTTTCCTCAACGTGGATTAATGTGTTTTTTTTTTTTTTTCCAATTTACATTCAATTTGCTTTGCCGTAGCTAAGCTAGAACTAACACCCAGTTTTTCGATTATCTTTGAAGCAGAGTCGTAAAATTTGAAATGCAACTCTGATAATTGTTCGTCCAAACGCTGTTAATGGCTATGCAACTACCTCCTTTTATAATTTATCCATAGCTCGACTATTTTTGGAGATAATTGCTTACTAGAATTTGGCTCCTAACCAATTTTTTTGCGATTAGCCTTTTATGGAATTTCCACGACTCATTTTCGAAACCGATCGTGAAAAACAATTAAAACTATCGATTGGCAATCAAAACAAGATGATTAGTTAGCGCAGTTTACTATAAAATTAAACTATTGCCAGTGAACCTATTCTGATAAATAATATAATCAAAGCACTATATCAAAATAACGGTGCATTTTTTAAATTATGTTTGGGTGATTCTAAAAACTATGGAATAAAATGATGATAATTTCGGCACGACACTTTAGAGGTAAAAACTAACTCTAATTAAACATTAGAACGTCCTTTCACATACCACAAAACAACCAGTAAAAAAATTTGAAATTATCAGTTTTATGGACATTTGTTAAAAATTAAGTACTCAGGGGGACTTAGTTTTTTTTTACGGGGATTAATATAAAACACAAAATGTCTAAAAAATCATTAAGTTTTTTTTATAAATATTGTGATTTATATAATGTATACACAAAATACATAGCAAATCCTTAAGAAAAAATACATAAAAGTATCCAGAGTAATTGTTATGTAGGTACCTAACATTATATTTTAGACTTCAGTTTTATAACTGTTGTTTCTAGTAAAAAGTTATTAAAAAGTAAATAAATTATGTTTATGTTAAATAAATTATTTTAAGGAACGTTAGATAAAAAAGTAAGGAATTTAAAAAATAGCCTAAATTAAGAAAATTTTGTTAAAAAAAATGCCAGGGGACTGAGAGTTTTCATAGTTTTTGCGCCAAAAACATAGTAACGTATTATTCGACATAAGAAAAAAAAATGGTTTATACTGTGGTTTCACTAGGCCTATACAATAGAGCTAAAAAATATTCCTGCTAAATTTGTGCGTGAATCCTTGCCAGGGAGAAACTGAGTGGACATTCCACGTTTTCTATCACAAATGTCTTCTTCACAACTGACATACATAACGGAAGCAATGAACTTTCACTATTATGTGTTAGCGAGACTTAAAACTTCAATATACCATATCTGAAACTTCGATCGGTACATTAGTTATAGAAATTTTTGACTGTTTCAATCTGCCAGGGAACTGATAAGAAAGCGTGGGGACAAATTTGAATGATTTTTTTGTTAGTAAAATAAAAAATTATTTACTTCATAATAAAGATCTATTACTTAAGGTTATTAACTTGGTGTTCATTTTGGTGTGAAACCAACAGTAGAAGAACCGTTATTTTTTTTCGCTTGTAAAACAAGCGCGGGACACGTCAGGGGTCTGAGAATTAGGCACTTTGAAGAATTTTTAGAGTAATGAAAATGTATCGGTCCTGATATTTTGTTTTGCCAATCGACTAGATTGACTATTTAAAGAAAATTCAGATTGATTGATTGGACCGTTTTCAAAATATCAGCGCGGCCATAGAAAATTCCATCATTTGTAGAATCACCCGTTTCTATTTCAAAATATGTGTAGGTAAGCAAATAGTCTTGGCATATACATAAAATAGAGTTGGGTACATTCAATAATTATTAAGATACCCGGCTGGAAAAATGCCCAGTTTCCGTCTAGTTTTGACATAGCACTAGTCAGTTTTCCTTGGGGAAAATCTAGACGAGGAAAACTTGTCAAATATACGTCAGCCCTTGCAAGTTTTCAGTAAGTAAAATTTAGACGAGGAAAATGTTTCATACTCTCGTGAGGTTCTCGCTAGTAAGAACTTGTTGGACGTTTTCGGCATCCTATCAGACTAAGCACTATCGCTATTGATACATATGCAAAATTTTAACTAAACAAAATAAATCGATGAATCGAAAAATACAAATTTTAACTTTTATTATAATTGATCAGTTTTGGTTTAAAAAAAAGTTAAAAATTTCACGTTCTTGCAAATCCTTCCAAGATAATCATAAAGGTTCTAATTTTCGAAAATCTCTATTTTCAACCACCAACCACCGCCAAAGGCTTTTTAAACTTTTCATTAAAACTAATCAAAAATTATAATTTACTGTCTTAAACTATATTTACTTAATACCAGATGGTTCATCTCAAGTGGTTCATATCCGGTTGTTTTTGTGGTGGGATGTAGTTTAGATTAAGCGCATTTTTGTAACGATACTAATTCAAACAATGTGATAATAAGAGTATTTTACAAAAAATTCCCATTTATATAATTTATATAATAAATAATTTATATAATAAATATCGTATTAAATTCATACAAATTTGCGATATTATTTTTATTATTCAGGTTTTTATTTTTGATCTGAGTTATTTTACTATCGGATCACAACCGATACTAATATACCCTTTTTTAATGTTTCTATCGAAAATATAAACAAATCTAGTTTTTGCTGGTCTGGGGCCTAGAGTGGTTTTTCTGACTAGGCAAAAGGGTTCAAAATCGACAAGGCCCTAATTTTGGCCATTACTCAGCCATGCTAGGGCCTTGCCATAATCTATTTTAAACTCTCTAGTGCCATGTCGAAAACTATAACGTTTTTCTGCGCGGGTAGAAGAACATTAGCTTGTGAAAATGTGGGAACCTATTCAAATGAGTGGCAGCGTAATGACACAATGGACTTACAGGCAATTATACTAGTATTTTAGTTATCAAAGTCAAAAGTCTAGAGTTGTGTGTTGGTCAATCTGTGCCAGCAACGTTAGGAATTCGAGTTGGCTCATCACAATCTGAATCTAGTGATTATAATTAGCGATCAACATTCTTTCCTTCAGGTGTTGGCTGGTTAGAAAGGCATTTTTTTTTCTAATAAATTAAACACAGTCCGAGCGTTAGGAAAAAAGGGAAGGATTTAAGACGAGATACCGATGCACATTGATTTTGAACCTCTGAATATCAAAATGACAGGGACAAATAGTGCAAAGCATAGTGTAAAGCATTCCACATTCTTGTAGTGGGGCTAAAGAAAGAATCTCTATACTTAACAGAACGTCCAAAGTTGGACTCAAGGGTAAACTGATGTACATTCCTAGAAGTACAAATATTACGATTGAATTGTTTTAGAGGAGGAATGCAACTAGATATTTCAGTAGAACACTGCTGATAAAAATGACGGTAAGACAACGAAAGACATGAAACATTACGGCGGTGTTCTAAAGATGCAAATGCTTCCGTTATATTTCTATCATCTATCATTTTCATAGCTCTTATTTGTATTCTATCCAATAGACACAAGTGTGATATTGGAGCACCTGTCCAAACATGAGAATTGTACTTGAGTTTTGGACGAATAAAGGCTTTATAGATAACAGCCATCTCAGAAGGGGTGAATAATTTCTTGCATCGCCGAAGAAAATCTAAACACTTAGCAGCATTTTTGGCAACGTCGAATATGTGATCGTTCCGTTGAATTATTGTCTAAATCTGGACTGAGATAAATAAATCGCGTGATGTTTTTTTGTTCGTTATTTTTGGCCACAAGAAGTTAAATTAAGTTGAACATAAAGTAAAATTAATTATAAAGTTTTATCGCCGAAACCGATGTTTTCGCGAAAACAGCGTTTTGAAAAATTAATTTTCAATTCAAAATTAAAAAAACAGAACAAAATTGTTCAAGCTAATTTTTTTTTTAAATTCAATGCTCTTATCAAAATTGTCCTTCAAGCACTGAAATCCGGATGTTTTACTGGCATGTAGTTATTGAGAAAATTGTGTAAAAAAACAGAAACTAATTTGCCTGACAACCGCGATTTGAATTTCTTGTTTAAATTCCTTGAACACCCTATCTCGACTTTATTAATAGTGCCGACACTACCTGACCCGGCGAACTTCGTTCTGCCTAAATTCATTTATGTATAGAAAATAATAATTCGGAGCATGCGCAATCCTGTTTCATGTAATTCGGTCAATTAAAATTCTCCATTCTAAAGTTTTATTAAATACAATAAAAATAACTAAATTAACAATGTTGATGTGTTTCAATGAAACTCAAATGATTGGCTTGTCGGTCAACCTTCCGCTTTTTTACTGAAGAGCTTTATGGTACACACAATTTTTCGTTTTATTTTCAGGCGCGTATACGTACAAAGTGGTAGGTTTGCCGATACGTGAGTACACCACATACAATTGACCATGTAGGAAGCATGGGAATTAAAGATTGATGCCACATCCAGCGATTGTCCTCGCGACTTATTTATTGTCATAGCAAAGGCGAGACGCACTGGAAATTGAAGACGCTTAAATACGAATGGCAAATCGCTCGGAATAAGCGGAATCCGTGGAATGAGAACATCTTCACCTTTGAATTTTTCCCTCAAAATCGTGGCTTAAATTATATTTGATGCACTTCACAATCAAACGCGTTCCGTTACAAAGTTTTGGTGCATTGTAAAATTATATCTGAGCCGACTTTCAATTTTAAATTGTGTGGTGGAAAGCCCGGAACATCAAAAGAATTCCGTGCGATAGTTGGTGGCTTCGTTTTCATCCATCACGGAGCTCACGGATTTGAATAAATGTAACTCATCGGCGGGCGATTTGATTTTAAATGACGAAATTCATATGATCGACATCCTTGTTTTTCGCAGCCAAAATCGCTCCTGCACTCAGCCAATCATTGTCAGAATAATTCTAAGCGATATTCGGGAAAATATTCGTGCTGAGCTCTTCCTGTGTTGTTGTAAAGTGGAAAAACTTCGATGGAAATTCAATCAGGCCGGTGACTAAGTCTCATGCACTTAAAAATCGGAAATATGCGCTTAAAATATTAAAATATATATGGAAAATATGCAGTAAGAAACCGAAAATATGCACTTAAAAAACATTATTTTACCTTATTTTTCTCAGAAAAAAATAAAAAAAAATATTTTTATTTAGTTTTTATAAGAAATTGAATTCAATCGGACGTAAAGAGAGCGGTTTTTGGACCACAAATTTCATCTATTGTAAGATTATTAAAACAGCGTTCGTTATTGTATCTCAGACATGTAAAAAATAAATTAATAAATTGTGTGGCACAACGGCTCGTGAAGAACCAGGGCCTAGAAACTAACAACTCGGAAACATTCCTGTGTGCGCGTGTCGAAAAGAATGGAAGGGACCTACAATTTGACGCCGAATCCGAACGGCTAGACGAGCACTTATTCATGATAAGTGATACTCTTGGAGGATTTAAGACGAGATACCGATGCACATTGATTTTGAACCTCTGAATATCAAAATGACAGGGACAAATAGTGCAAAGCATAGTGTAAAGCATTCCACATTCTTGTAGTGGGGCTAAAGAAAGAATCTCTATACTTAACAGAACGTCCAAAGTTGGACTCAAGGGTAAACTGATGTACATTCATAGAAGTACAAATATTACGATTGAATTGTTTTAGAGGAGGAATGCAACTAGATATTTCAGTAGAACACTGCTGATAAAAATGACGGTAAAACAACGAAAGACATGAAACATTACGGCGGTGTTCTAAAGATGCAAATGCTTCCGCTATATTTCTATCATCTATCATTTTCATAGCTCTTATTTGTATTCTATCCAATAGACACAAGTGTGATATTGGAGCACCTGTCCAAACATGAGAATTGTACTTGAGTTTTGGACGAATAAAGGCTTTATAGATAACAGCCATCTCAGAAGGGGTGAATAATTTCTTGCATCGCCGAAGAAAATCTAAACACTTAGCAGCATTTTTGGCAACGTCGAATGTGTGATCGTTCCGTTGAATTATTGTCTAAATCTGGACTGAGATAAATAAATCCCGTGATGTTTTTTTGTTCGTTATTTTTGGCCACAAGAAGTTAAATTAAGTTGAACATAAAGTAAAATTAATTATAAAGTTTTATCGCCGAAACCGATGTTTTCGCGAAAACAGCGTTTTGAAAAATTAATTTTCAATTCAAAATTAAAAATTAAAAAAAAAAAAAAAAAAAAAAAAACAGAACAAAATTGTTCAAGCTAATTTTTTTTTTTTAAATTCAATGCTCTTATCAAAATTGTCCTTCAAGCACTGAAATCCGGATGTTTTACTGGCATGTAGTTATTGAGAAAATTGTGGAAAAAAACAGAAACGATTTGAATTTCTTGTTTAAATTCCTGGAACACCCTATCTCGACTTTATAAGTAGTGCCGACACTACCTGACCCGGCGAACTTCGTTCTGCCTAAATTCATTTATATATAGAAAATAATAATTCGGAGCATGCGCAATCCTGTTTCATGTTATTCGGTCAATTAAAATTCTCCATTCTAAAGTTTTATTAAATACAATAAAAATAACTAAATTAACAATGTTGATGTGTTTCAATGAAACTCAAATGATTGGCTTGTCGGTCAACCTTCCGCTTTTTTACTGAAGAGCTTTATGGTACACACAATTTTTCGTTTTATTTTCAGGCGCGTATACGTTCAAAGTGGTAGGTTTGCCGATACGTGAGTACGCCACATACAATTGACCATTTAGGAAGCATGGGAATTAAAGATTGATGCCACATCCAGCGATTGTCCTCGCGACTTATTTATTGTCATAGCAAAGGCGAGACGCACTGGAAATTGAAGACGCTTAAATACGAATGGCAAATCGCTCGGAATAAGCGGAATCCGTGGAATGAGAACATCTTCACCTTTGAATTTTTCCCTCAAAATCGTGGCTTAAATTAGATTTGATGCACTTCACAATCAAACGCGTTCCGTTACAAAGTTTTGGTGCATTGTAAAATTATATCTGAGCCGACTTTCAATTTTAAATTGTGTGGTGGAAAGCCCGGAACATCAAAAGAATTCCGTGCGATAGTTGGTGGCTTCGTTTTCATCCATCACGGAGCTCACGGATTTGAATAAATGTAACTCATCGGCGGGCGATTTGATTTTAAATGACGAAATTCATATGATCGACATCCTTGTTTTTCGCAGCCAAAATCGCTCCTGCACTCAGCCAATCATTGTCAGAATAATTCTAAGCGATATTCGGGAAAATATTCGTGCTGAGCTCTTCCTGTGTTGTTGTAAAGTGGAAAAACTTCGATGGAAATTCAATCAGGCCGGTGACTAAGTCTCATGCACTTAAAAATCGGAAATATGCGCTTAAAATATTAAAATATATATGGAAAATATGCAGTAAGAAACCGAAAATATGCACTTAAAAAACATTATTTTACCTTATTTTTCTCAGAAAAAAATTAAAAAAAAATATTTTTATTTAGTTTTTATAAGAAATTGAATTCAATCGGACGTAAAGAGAGCGGTTTTTGGACCACAAATTTCATCTATTGTAAGATTATTAAAACAGCTTTCGTTATTGTATCTCAGACATGTAAAAAATAAATTAATAAATTGTGTGGCGCAACGGCTCGTGAAGAACCAGGGCCTAGAAACTAACAACTCGGAAACATTCCTGTGTGCGCGTGTCGAAAAGAATGGAAGGGACCTACAATTTGACGCCGAATCCGAACGGCTAGACGAGCACTTATTCATGATAAGTGATACTCTTGGAGGATTTGTCAATTCCTTGCAAGAGGCAGTAGTCCTTAAAAAAACTTTTTAGTTTTAAGGTGGACGAGGCTCGTAAGTGAATCCAGACCTCCAGTGTGACAGTCCAACGAACTTACCATTACGCTAGGGGCTACTAGACTTATTTAAATTTTCATTATACATAGAATAGCCTTAGTAGATAGATAGATAATTCAATTAATTATTTACTTTTAGTTTACAATTTACAATAGCCTTGGTTTTTCTCATAAAACAGTCTTAATTTTTTTAATAATTGCACCAATAGGGCTTATAAGTTGATGGAAATTTTTGCAAAAATTTCCAACTAAATCGATATGATTTTTCATTTTGCTCCCCCTCAAGATTTCTGATTGTGCCAAATAGAAAATTATAGTTTCAGCAAATAAATACAATTTCACCACCATCGAATTGGATCTCTTTAAAATGTTTTGCATATTACGTAATTGCTTCTATCCACGTTCCCCATCTATTAAACCAACTCCTCTACCTATGTTTTTCGTCACAAATATAAACTCGACACTTTATTGAAAATAATGAATGAAAAATATGAAAATATGCACTCAAAATATGCGTTTATTATGAAAATATGCATTTATAATAGAAATATGCATTTTGCATAAAATATACAAAATATGCATCAACGATGAGCTCTTCGACCGCCTTCCAACAACGTAGCCGCTATCCCGGAAAAGGCGAGTGCTAAAGCAATCTCAGATCTTAAACGAATAGTAGACAAAATCAGTGAAATCAGGAATATTTTTCCAGTTCCACCGGGGGCATCAAGGAACAAAATGCCACCATTTCCGAGGTTTTTCCTCCAGTGTTCTATATGCCCTTCCCGGAGCCAATACGAATTTATCAAGCCCTTAATCGTGAAAATCAAAGTATCCGTTATCGAGTTATGCACTAAAAGCCGGATGTCCCCAGATTTCCAATTTTTCTGGAACTTTTCCGGGATCTTCTTCCAGTTTCCTATGTCCTTCCTTGAGCTTACACGAATTTATTAAGCCCTAAATCGTGAAAATCGAAGAAACCGTTCTCGAGATATGCACTAAAAAGGGGATGATCCCTGATTTCCAATTTTCCTGAAAATTTTTCGGGATTTTCCTACAGTGTCCTATGTCCTTCCTTGAGCCAATACGAATTCAATACGTGCACACACGGATGACATTTCTCTATAATAGATTGAAGCATCCGGTTTTTAGTACTTGTTTAAGAATTGATAAAAGCGTTGGCGCTATATACTGTACATACTTAACATTTTTTAATTTAAAAAAAGGTTACCAACATAAATACAAATACCTTCTAACTAGTTTATTATTTAACCAATTTTTAGCCTACTCTCATACTTAAAATTACTAAACATCGTACCAAATCGACTTAAATTTTGCACCATTAAATTTTAAAAACAAAAAAGTACTTTTAACGCAAAATGTTGGATACAAAAATAGTTTAATTTTTGTTTCAAAAATTTGTGTTTGAAAATATAAATTTTTCAAAAACTATTTTCTAAAAGAAATATATTTTAAAAATAAAATAAGTACACGGCTCTGTTGTTATACAAACAAAAACTTAAGCACGACATTTTAAGTGTTGGCATTGTTGTTTAATCATTTTTGTTTTCAATTTTCTATCATTTTGGTTTAAAAATATACTCGTAGTAAGCAATGCAATGTTAGTGCGTTCGACTGTCACGCTGAAGGTCTGGGTTCGCTTCCCAGCCTCGTCCACCTAAAAACAAAAAAGTTTTTTTCAGGGCTACTGCCTCTCGCGAGGAATTGACAAATCCTCCAAGAATATCACTTGTCATGAATAAGTGCTTCTCGTCTAGCCGTTCGGATTCGGCATAAAACTGTAGGTCCCTTCCATTCCTGTTGATAGGCGCACACAGGAATGGTTTCGAGTTGTTAGTCACTAGGCCCTGGTTCTTCACGAGCCGTTGTGCCACCCGATTTATTTTATTTTTTAAGCAATGCAATGTAGCGCAAGGTGAATTTTCGAGAATATTCCCAAAAGAAACTATGGCGCAAAATACATTCTTTATATTACAAAACAACCGTATATTTGGTTTTAACTGATCAAAATTATGCGGTTATATGTTTAAAATTTTAAGTTTCAAAAACACAATTTCCTCAAAACTTTTCAAAATTAAAATAAAACAATATTTTGGTGTGTAATAAGTGTTGCCAGTGAAATTTTTCTTTTAATTTACCCTCCCATAAAATTAAAACAAAATGTTTAAACCTTACCCAAAAAAACGCCATTTTTTTGTTTAAGTCGTTAGTGCGAATCATCCTGTGTATTTGTTATGTAAAGGGTTTTCCAATAAGAGGTGTTTTTTGAATAGCCCGCTATTACGGTAGTTGTCACTTTTAAAGCTGACATTTGACAAGTAGAAACTACGCCATTTATAAAAATGGAACCATACACACTTCATCAACGCATTGAAATTATTAAAATTCACTTATAAAAATGGTGAAAATTTGGCAGAGATGGTTCGTAAAACTTAAACAATTTTTGGTCGTCGCGAAGCACCTTGTCGGACCGCAATTCAGAAATTGGTAGACAAATTTGAGCTGTTGGGACAAGTAAGCAAAGTGAACAATAAAACCCATCTACGTAGTTCAAGAAAAACTGAGAATATTGCTGCTGTAGCCCAAAGTGTTGAAGAAACCCCAGGTTTGTCTATTTCTCGTCGTTCTTTGGAATTGGGCATTCCACAAACGTCATAACACCGTATAAGTCACAAAGACTTGGGCTTGGCTAAAGACTTAAGGCTTATAAAGTTCAGTTAACACAAGAACTTAAGCCGACCGATCCTCAACAACGTCGTGTCTTTGCTGATTGGGTCCTTTTGAAATGCATGAAAATGATCCGGAATAGGCCCTGATGAGGCCCTTTTCCACCTCGGTGGCTACGTGGCGGAAAACCCAAGATTTACTGTTGAAAAGCCTCTCCATCCTCAACGGGTAACTGTTTGGTTTGGTTTATGGTCCGGCGGGGTCATTGGACCTTACTTTTTCGAAAATGAGGCTGGAGCAACAGCTACGGTGAATGGATTGCGCTATAGAGATGATTAATAATTTTGTTTGGCCGGAATTGGATGGTATTGATCCGGATAACGTTTACTTTCAACAAGACGGCGCTACGTGCCACATAAGCAACGAAACCAAAGATCTTTTACGGGAAATGTTTCCGGACCGTGTTATCTCTCGAAGAGGTGATCACAATTGGCCACCGAGATCTTGTGATTTAACACCTTGCGACTTCTTCCTTTGGGGCCAAGTGATAGATAAGGACTACGCCAACAGCCCAGCGCCGATTCAAGACCTCAAAGATAGAATTCGTGAAGCTATTGAGGGCATACAGCAGCCACTTTGCGATTTGGTGATGGAAAATTTTATGAGAAGGATATTGGCCGTGGCGGCCATTTGGCTGATATTGTTTTCCATTATTAATGGCATACTTTCCACTTTACATTGAAATAAACATCCGATCATTTATCTCAAAAAATGCCATTTTTCTTTGAATATCAAAATAACACCTCTTATTGGAAAACCCTTTACTACATTACATAGTAAACTTTATGCTTAAAACGCAATTAATAAATAAAATATTAAAACCTGTTACTGATATCAAAGTGAGCTGGTTTCTTAAATAAATATAATTTGTTTAACAGAATACCTAGAGGATATTTTTTTTCAAATTAAAAAAAACAATGGGGTATTCATAGTCGCAGATAGACCCAGGTTTAACTAAACTACAGTTTAAGACAATAAATACAGACCGATTATAATAACAAATAGTTGGTTTTATATGTATATACTTGGTATACTACACAAATAGCTTCAAACATTTTGAAATGATGAACTTAAAAAATAGAATCAACGTCCGAAAATTCAACTTAACCTATGTTTAACTTAGACACAGCTGTAAAATGACTATGGATATGCCCCGTCTTTAATACATAAATACATATATTTTGTTTTCTACGCGGCTTCTACTTTATAGCTTGTTGATTGGAACGGATTCCAATTAATATATATATATTAGGGTGGTCCTTATAAGGGTCATTGTCTTAATTTGAATGACGCACCCCCTACTTTGTTCTAAATAATTTCAATAAAAATTCCTGTAAAATTTTAGCTCATTATATTAACGTTAACCCGGCCCCCAAGACGTCTGCAGTTTTATATGGGAAATCCCATGTATTTTTGTAAATCCAAATCTGAAAAATCTTAACTTTAACACATGTAGTCACTTCTGTCATATTTATAAAACTATATCTGAAAAAAATTTACAACAGTTATTTCCCTACTTATAGCCATTTAAACAAAAACATTTTTTTTGTATTTAATTTTATGTTGTAAAATTTTGTTTAATACATTTTTTTAAACCTACCAAAAGTTACTACATGTGTGCATAAATTCAATTTTCTTTGACAATCATTACTAAAGTTATGAATTTTTAAAGTTGGATGTACAAAAATACATAGAAATTTCCCATTTTACAGGACTTTTTTTTAAAATTTTTTAGAACAAATAAGGGGGGTGCGTCATTCAAAATAAAGCAATGACTTTTATAAGGACCACCCTAATATATATAAATATATGTGATTACCAACATTCTCCAGTTTATATATAACAACAAAAAACTATTTACCTATGTTTGACAAAAGCTATGAAAAAAACGATAGTTTATTTATCATAGTATCTAAAACATTTTTGAAAATTCAAACTTTTTTCAAAGAAAACACGAGAGCAGATCGATAAGTCTTTACTAAAGAACGCCAATTTATAATATATACGACTGTTACACGTTCCGCCAACTATGTAACTATGTAATACGATTCTTTAAAATTCACTGGTACTGACCATTTTTTTTTTTTATTTTAAATTAAGCGCGCACTTAAGGGGTTGTTACTACCCTTAAAATGTTAAAACACATTGCGAGCGTTAGGAAAATAGGGAAGGATTTAAGGAAATGCCGATATACATTGGTTTTGAACCTCTGAATATCAAAATAGCAGCAAAAAATAGTGCCGTGTAAAGCATTCAATATTCTTGTATATCCAAAAGACTCAAGTGGTTTTTTGAAGCACCTGCCCAAACATGAGAATTGTACTCGGAGTTTTGGACGCATAAAGGCTTTATAGATAACAGCTAGATTAGCAGGGGTGAAACATTTCTTGCATCGCCGCCGTAGAAAACCTTAACACTTAGCAGCATTTTTGGCGATATCAAATATGTGATCGTTCCGCAGAAGGTGGTCTGTGATACACATACCGAGAGCTTTTCGGTTTCCTCAATACAAGTGCCACTCATGGAGAGCGAGGCATAGGTGGTGGGTTTTGTTTTTAGACAGCATTGAGTTTTTGAAGCATTAAATTCTATGCGATTTTTGATTCCCCATTGGACAATGCTGTTTAGATCAGAATTTAATGAGCTTATTATACGCTTCCGTTGAACTTCCACATCCGAAGGACATGGATGTGAATCTAAAAACGAATATGAAAAAAATTCACGATTTTTTGTTTGTGCACATATTAGGAGGATTACCTTTTATTCGATGTGTTTATCTTGCAGATCTGTTGTGTACTATAGATTGTCACCAATTTGCTAGTTGGGGCCTACACCTACATAGATATGGAATTCCAGGCGAGTCGAAAGTTTGCTTGGGGATTTTTGATGAGTACTAGTTTAGCTTTCGTTTCAAGACTAGGCTAAGATAAGACGATATGCTAAAACTACACAATTGCGTACCTTTGACGACACACACAAAATCTAAACATGGGTTGTTTATTACACGAAGGGAAAAAAATGTACAATATCTACGTCAAAATGACGTAGGAGGCACATCGTTTAATCTAAGCGGTTGGCAAGAGCATAGTGGATATAGTACTTGACTGCATGCCAAAAGTCATTGGTAGGTGCATTCCTTACTTAAAAAAATAAAATAATTAAATTTGGTGGCGCAACAGCTCATGAAGATCCAGAGCCTAGTGACTAACAACTCGCAACCATTCCTGTGTGCGCGTGTCGACAGGATATAGAGGACCTACAATTTTATGCACTTATTCATGACAAGTGTTACTCTTGGAGGATTTGTCAATTCCTCGCAAGAGGCAGTAGCCGTGAAAAAACATTTTTAAAGTTTTAAGTTGGTCGAGACTGAGAATTGAACCGAGACCTCCGCATGACAGTCTAACGCACTAACCATAACGCTACGGGCTACTACATTCCTTTCTCATTTTTATATTTTACCAACTTCAAATGGACAACACCTATGAAATTTCATGAGATAAAACAAATCTTATTCAATCCACTGGCAAAAAAAATACAAAAATTCCTATTCTTCTAGTGCGGAGCAATTCAGGCTGCAAGAACTAGGACGAAGTACTCGTATAAATGGAGAAATATAAAAAAAATCGATTTCGCAAGAATTTATTTAAGGTACACAACCTAACGCTCTAACCACTATGCACCTACAAATTAAATTAGTTAACAAAAATTACAATGTATTGAAAATTTCGAATGAAACAACAACAAGTTTTTTTAGGATGGAGTTCTGCTTTTTTATTATGGCTAATCATTAGACTTCAGTTCAGTTGTGCCTTGTCTTTGTGAGCTCGTTTTAAATTAAAAAAAAAACATTTGTCCAAACTCCGCTATTAAGTAGTGTATTCTTTTGAGGAAAATTCTCATTACATTTTCGCACAATTGTGGAGGAGTTATGTGGTGCTATGAAAATATTCTTTAACTCTTAAATTACTGTTTAACTTTAATTTATAACTTCAAAACAAACTGTTTGAGCACATGTCAATCCAAAAGCAAATACATATTAAAAATATCGTCATGCTTTTTACTTGTGATATACGTAGTATAGGTCAAGTTTAGGATTCGTACAAAAAAAAAAAATTCGAGATAAGAATTTTCCCTAACATAACGATGATAGAGAACTGCGAAAAAAGTGGGTCTCGCAATTCTGTCCGTCTGTCTGTACTTCGACCTGGAGCCTTAACGGCTGAAGCGATTTTCTTCAAACTTTGGACTTAAGGTTTTTATGTGATTCCCTAGAGGGGAAATTGAAATTTTTTTTAGCTCAAAAAATAACGGTACCTGTCATACAGCCAATATACAAGAATTGTTTTATTTAAAAAACGGCTCAAACGATTTTCAAAAAAAATTACGAGGTACTAAAATTACTAAAGTTAATATTTTGACAGAAAACAAAAAATTTATAACGGTTATTAACGGTACCTGTCATACAACCGATTTTTTGGTTTTCAAATTCCTCGTTAACTACTACACCGATTTCAACCAAAATTTTTATACAAAAGGTCGCTTATAATTTTAACAATTTTGCATATAAAAATTTTCAAAAAAATAATATTTGGATTTTTAAAAAAATATTGATTTTTTTTTTTTGAAAATTCAATTTCTTGAAAATGGGCCAATGATTTTTTTTTAATTTTGTGAAAAATTGTATTTTATTAAGAACTAAATGTTGGCATACAAAATTTTATTTCAAAGTATGTTCAAGATTTTTTATATATAAAAAATTAATTAAAAAAAAAAAACCGCTCTAACGATTTTTTTTTTTTTTTTTTTTCATAAATTCATATTTATTAAACAAATCAGATGGCATACCTTTTTTTGAGCTCTATCTATTTTAGCTATTAAAATAACTAATTAATAATAATTCATAGTAATCATTTATATTTTAAATTGTTTTTAAAACGTTTTTTTTTAATGATATAATGTTATGGAGCCAATAAATATGTACATGTCTATTTCAAGCTACGTTAAAATTGTTAGCTACGAGAGCAAGTTTTGTGCGATCCAGTCGTGCCCATTTTTTATTTTGAAACGGAATGACTGGTTGTGCATTTTTTAAGAGTTAAAATAAAATCATACAAATTATTTATAGAACCTCATGACTTAAAAGAGGGGGTCATAATACTGTTTTTTGAAACTGTATGACAAAGTTCTGTGTGGTCAAAATACTGTAAGACCATAATTCTGTATGTCATTATACTGTAAATACAAAATTCTGTACGTCAAAATACTGCATGAACAAAATACTGACTTGCTAAATTTTGTTTTGTAAAATTCTGTTCGGCAAACTGTATTTTCAAGTGGTCACTTATTAATATAAAAACCGTCCATCTTCCTATCAAAGTTTTTAGCCGGTGATAGCAGACCTCAACACTGTTTTGGGTCCTAGGAAACACTGCTGGGTCTTATGGTGTTAAAAGCGGGTCAAAACTTGAGATTGCGACTGCCGTGAATGTAGTTTTTTTGAAACAAACAAAAGAGAGGAAGAGAAATCGAATAGATAGAATAAGAAAGAGTAAACAAAAAATTACTATAGTAAATTGATATAAAAATTGTTATTTACCAAAAAAAAAAAACGAGAAAACTCAAGAAATAATTTTTAGAGGGAAGAATAAGTAAACGAAAGCTTAGGTCCTAGTTAGGTGCCTATATTAATCAATAATTGAAGCTTGCTTCTTCATTAGATACATAAGTTCGATCTTTTACTTTCTCAGGCGGTGATAAGAAAATTATGACATCACTATAAAACCTCTAATAAATATTCCGTATTTCAAAGAATTATGATGTACAGAATTTTGAACCACTATTTTGACCAACCAGTATTTTGTTGTACAGAATTTTGGCATACAGTATTTTCCTCATACAGCATACTTTATTTTCGCATACAGTATTTTGCCACATACAATATTTCGACCTCAACCCTCTAAAAAAATTAATTCAATAAACAGTTTTAGAAAGTCAACTTTTGTTAAAAAAAAAAATAACCAGAAAAGTATAAGTAATGTACTGTTGTAATACCTACATATCTCAAACATCTGCTGCAGGTTGTCAGCATTTGTCATGTCAGATTCCGGCTAGGTAACAAATTGAACTCTGAAGACAGGAATGGGACTTTGGAACCAGTACAGACTTAACTTAACTCACGCTCGAGAAAAACTTAACACATTTTGTTGGTAATTGTACGTACAACTCGTCGCCCTAGTGACACAAGAACGTAACTACATTTTTTACGATTTTGGACTGAGTATGACACCTTTCTTAAAATATAGCATTCTATGTTGTGGCAAAAAATTGGGCCTCTAAGTGAAGTAGATTAGAAGTTAGCACTTGCCGTATCAACATTTTTTTTTAAATAGATCGAAGCAAACAAACGAATGTGGGGGCGTTACGTTTCTATGACCCAAACTCTAGAAATTTGAATCAAGATACGTTTCCTATGGAAATAAGAAATAAGCTTCTACGGTTTGACCTGCACATGAAATTCAATAATGATTTTTTGTCAACAAATAATTTTCATGTCATAGCCCGATCATTTTAGACAAAATTTCGCCATATATCAAAGTTAAACGAAGTATACAAAATGTTTTGATGCAGTTAGGTTGAAATGATGGAGTAGAACATAAAACCACAGCTTAAGACCAACATTTGATATGGTGTGTGCCCGGAATTTTGGATTTTGTATTTTTGTCGATTTGAAGGCGTGTTTTGCATTTCTCGGTTATAACCAAATTTATAGATAATTAAATTTTCATTTTTCTGTAAAATAATTATTTATTGCTAATAATAAGCAAAAAGTGATACAAATTAGGAGATTTCCCCTGTTTTTTTTTTTGAACTATTGGACCATTTTTATTAAAAATAAATGACACGTTTTAATGGCAAATATGTAGAAGACTAAATTTCCTACAACTTTTGTACGTACGATGAATAGATCACGGGCGGGGACTCGCTCAACACAAAGACATGGCGGAAACGACTCAACACATTTCCACACCACCGCAAAGTATAGGTCTCGTACTTTTCTGCCCGATTGTCTTTCACAATAATGGCAGCAGCCTCGCGTAAGACTATTAATCTTTCCTCCTTCGGATCAGATTCTTTTGATTCATACCATGTTTTTGCAAGTATAAAGCAAACACTTATGGGAGCATTTTTTTTTCGATACAAAAAGGAATGTACAGTTCCCGTATTGTGATAGTAAATGTTTCTTACCGGAAAAATATGGGGCTTGTAATCAATTTTAATTTGCTTTATTAGGTGTGCAATTATTGTAAATTGGCAATTGTCATAATTATTTTCGATATATGTACTCAAAATTATGGTTCTTTGCTTTATCAACTTCATAAGAAAATGATCGTCCTTTTCCACTTTCTTAAAAATCTTTGATTAAAAATCGTAAGGTAAGGAAGGGAATAATGTTAATTGGCTTAAAATATCTTGGCAGCAGCATAGAAAAACTGATACAAATAACATATTTTTTAAGTATGACGAGGATCTGGGAGAGTTCAAAGCTGTACAAATAATTCGGCGGCAATCAAGGAACCAAAATTAATTCAATGTATACATATAGTGAACAAATCACATTTGTATCAAGGGTAAAATATACTCGATAGATGAGGGTTGAGCACTTGGTGGAAATTTATTTAGTCAACATATTGTCTAATTTAAATTAATAAAACATATATTTAAAGAAAACACTTGTTTTTCTTCACAAATTTAATTTTATTTATTTAGTTTTGCGATATGCCAACGCGTTTCGTCTTCATGAGGACATAATCATCACGAGTGCCCTGATGATGTCCTCATGAAGACGAAACGCGTTGGCCTATCGCAAAACTAAATAAATAAATTTAGATTTGTGGAAAAAACAAGTGTTTTCTTTAAATATATGTTTTATTTATTTTAATTAGACAATATGTTGACTCAAAGGTATAATAATAATACCCTCGCACTACCACGATTTCTACAAATCGTTAAAAACTTCTGATTTGGATGACAAAAATGATAACTTGATTTAAATGCCTTATGTACTTATATTACAAGGAAAAAATTAATAAAATTAAATAAATGAGAAAGTTATTTTTGAAAATTATTATCTAATTCAAAAACGTAACAAAACAAAAAGGGTAAAAGTAAAAATTATCGTTCGAGGCACATAAACGTAACAGTATACCTTTTCACTTTATTGAATAAAATATCTCTTAAACCACGAACAAAATGAAGAATATTTTATGTATTCTATAGCTAGCATGTTAATCTTGAAGTTTTTAAAAGTTTACCTTATAAAAGTATTCATGGAACTTATAAAAATAAAAAAAATCACAAAATCGTCTCTCCTGAAAATTAACAAATATTGACATACGTTTTTGTGTCACTAGGGCGACGAACTGTGGCTTTAGAAACGTTGTTTTTTTAAGGTCAGCCTTACACTAATGTTAAAATAACAGACAACGATACAATGTGATGTGGTTTTCTGCACAATCTACAGAGCAAGATAAATAAGAGGAAGAAGAAGAACAAATCGAAGATTATCTAACTGTTGAAGTGGAAATCAAGAATAGATAGTTTATTTTCGCCAAGTACTCTACCCCGAAAGCCGGTGTGGAACAGAATGCATACTATGAAAATTATTACTTTTCTAATTCTTGAAAAAGAGATATATTTAAAATCATTGGTCGTATGTACAAAGTAGTACGAAATACCAACATTTTTGAATATGACTAGTTTTTTTTTTAAATAATGATGATTTTTTTTTTAATATTTTTCAACTTTGACCTTGCATGTCTTGTCTTGTTTTACGGATATCGGATTTACAAGGACTTGTTGCAGGTCGCTCTGTACCAAACTAATTTTCAAGAGTGCATGTATGCACATATGAAAATAATGCGATTTTTAGGAAAATTACAATTGTGTTTTTTTTTTACTGAATTATAATTATTCCTGAACTAAGAATGTGCGGATAGCGTAGAAAACGCAGTATTTTACAATGATAGTAAGGATATTACTTGAATGTAAAGTTCATACTTATCTAAAATACATTATTATTCATTCTTCTTGCATAGGGGCGACATCCTCAACCTTACCTTAGCCTTGACCTGTCTGACAGATTCAAATCACATGATCTATGCGGCAAATTGATCGTTCAGTAAGCAGTCGTCTCATGACGATCAAATATGAAGTACCTACGAACTTTTCGAATCATTTCTGCGATATTTTCAGAATATTTTTGTTAAATTTTCACTATTTCAATGCGGTGTGCAAAGCGTATATCGTTACGATTTCATTAAACGTATAAACGTTTAATAATAATAATATTTTAATTGTTCCATTTTCAATCATTGCGTATTACTACTCAAATGTCAAGAAATGACAGCTGCAAATTTCAAATGAAAAAAAAAATCTTATTTTAAAGTGATAGCTCTTAATAAACCTAATACTAATACAACAAAATATACAATCCGGAGAATGTGGACTCCAAACATGTTAACACACACTCACACACACTTAGAAAAAAAAAATCAAAGACAGAAAAAATAATTTAAAAGAAAACATGCAGCAAGAAAAGAATAGTAGTTAAATAAAGAGGTTGTAAGAAAAACATGATTTGTTTGTTAAAACTTTATATAAAATAACTTACATTGTTTTCATTAGTATCCGATGGGACTGTTGTTAATAAAAGTTGATGATTTTGTTGACCTGTAATGTAGCTTGATTCGTATTGAGATTGCTGTTGGTGCCTCTTCTGTAACAATTGTTCACCACTAACCATACCGAGTTATTGATTCAATGATTAATGTTTTTACTTTATTCGAATTCTCACTTTGATTTGGATATCAACTTCATTATCATTTTAATAGTTATATATAGTGTTTTTTTTTCAATAATGCAGGTATTTTTAAATTTACCAAATAATTCCAATACTAAACTTTACTTCTAATATCAATATAAATGTTTTTTGTTTTTATTATTTTTAATGTTTTATAAAGATTTTTCTTCACAACGAATTTAAGCGTATAACAATAATTTATATACTTTATTATATATATATATTAAGTCTGTAAGAAATTTGTTCGTTCAATAACGTCAATTGTTACAACACACGCAATAACACATCCAAACACTTCCACTTTTTTGTTACGAAAAGCGAATCTTATTTTTTTTTTCGATAAATGTTGTTATTTTTTTATATATAATTATGTATGTTTATATATAAAATAAAATAACGAATATTAAGACAAAATTTAATTATTATTATTATATTACTTATTCCATTGGCTAAGGTAATCACTTGTGTAGAAATATCTATCTGAACTATAATTTAATACTATGTGTATTTTTGTTTTCGTTTTTAATTTATAGTTAAACATTTATATAAAGAAGTGTTTTTTTTTTGTTGTTTTTAAGTTTAAAGCTGCATCTTATAACTGTCTGGTTTTCTTAAATCTACGCATATAAATATATATATTTATATAAATTACTTTTTTATTTATAATTATTGTGTGTTAAGTCTTAATTTTTTTTTTTTTTTAATTTTAAAATTTTTAATTCACTTCACACTGTGTCCAAAAGTTTTCTTTTGTTTGTGTTTTTGTTTTCAAGCTTCTATTTTCTAAATTTGTTGCTGGACCACCTATATTATCACTATCAGTATTTTTACTTTTGTATAAGCTTGCGCAAATTTTAGAAAAAAAACACGTCCCTAGTTTTTTTGTTTTGTATATATATGTAACAACAATGTTTTTTTCTAATCGTGGTATGTTTAGTATTACTTTTTCTGATTTTTGTATTTTGATTTAATATAATTAGCTTATAAATTATTTAAGCACTCAGAATTATTGATATCGTTATCACAACTGTTAATTTTTTTTTAATTTATTTTAATTTTAAATGGCTTTCGTGAATCGGATTTATTTGAATGTTCGAGAACTATGTTAAAAGTGAAACATGTTTCAAAAAAAAGAAAAAAAAAGAAATGTCACTATCACTTTGTTTGGGTTTATTACAGTAACTCTGTAATAAATGTCATTAAGTTTTATATTTATTTTTATTATACAAATTAAATTATTTAGGATTCTTTTGTATTATTATTATTCCACACTTTGTTAATTATTTTTAACGATTGATTTATATTTGTAACTAATTTAAATTTATTTTGTATGGTTTTTGATATCAATTTTGAAATTTGTTTATGATTTTTGGTGTAGTTTTCATCAGTTGAAGTATTGTTTTTACCTGAAAAAAATTAATATTTAAAAGAAAAATTAAGATAATATAAAGTACAACGAGGTATGAAAAAAAAAAATTGAAAACAATTATGTGTAATTTAACAATTTGAAGAATCAACAATAGATAAGAACTTAGATTTAATGTAGTTAAAAAGATTATTTTGCCGAAATCAAAAATGTAAAGCTGTGGAGAAAAAATCGCAATTTTAAAAATGAGGCGCCTGGATTATTGGAGTTTTCTAAATGTACAAAAATAAAACTCTACATAACATTACATTGCTTTATTTGTATTTTTAATTTTGTTGCGGATCTGCAAATCTCTTCGATTCAAAATAAATTGTACGATTGGATCGAACAAACCTGCTCTTGTGGTTTAGAGCGGCTAAGTATGTAGACACAAAAATGTATTCAATAAATATTAATATCCACAAGTGTATTGTTACAGGAAAGTGCGACAAAAGTCAAAAGTAATACAAGAAATACGGTAAATATAAATTGTATCGCTTATATACATATCAATTATTTCGAATGTACGATTGGATGGAAATAACTTGCTCTTGTGAAGTAAAGCGGCTAAGCATTGTAGACATAGGGGCATATTCATAGTCGCAGATAGACCCAGGTTTAACTAAACTACAGTTTAAGACAATTTTGGCTCAATGAATACAGACCGATTTTAATAACAAATACCTAGTTGGTTTTATATTTTTATAAGATAATTAACTTGGTATACTACACAAATAGCTTCAAATATTTTGAAATGATAAAAAATAGAATCAACGTCCGAAAATTCAACTAAACCTATGTTTAACTTAGACCCAGCTCTAAAATGACTATGAATACGCCCTATTGTATAGAGTAATTAATATCCAATTATTAATTTCCAATAAATTGTAATAAGAGTCAAAACTTATACATAAAATTATTTGTTTTTGTTTATAATTCTTTGGGTAAAATTGGAATGAAATTGACAAGACAATTTTTTCAAAAAAAAAAACATTAAAACCCTAAACGGAAGTTTGGTGATTTTTTTACAAAAAAAAATAAATTGAGAAATTTTGAATAAACATTTTTTAAGGGAGCTGCTACCCGATCTAGTTGGACTGAACCTTGAGAATCACATAAAGATCCTCTGTACTATCACTGTTAGTAAATTTCTCTACCATCGTTAGTTCAAGCTTGATTAAAACTTTTTTTTCTAAACGAAACCAATGTTTGCTCTTTATAGCATACACAAATTTGATTTGTTTTTCTTATTTCTGACTTTCCCTACAATTTTTCGTTGTCCTACTTTTAAGTCAAGCGGCAACCATAGATGGTATATAAACACAAGCCGTATAAAAATTTGCACTAAAAAGCACACACGCCAACAAAATATTTAAAATATCAAGCAAATTATTAAAATTATTCCTAATTTAAGAAGAACAAAATTATAAGAAATATAAAAATTATAATAAAACAATAAAAAAAATTACCACTAATAATTATAAATTGAATTCGTTGAACAAAATCGATGCGTACATTTAAAGTTTAATTGTAGATTAATAAATACTTGAAAATACAATAGGACTAAGTATTGCAGTACAAAGGAATCACATTTTGTTTAGATATATATGCACATTTGGACATTCTGTAAAGAAAAATAAAAATAAAATGAAAAAATAATATTAAGTGCTAAAAGAAAAAAAAAGGAAATTTTTTATGTTAAAAGGATATTTGTAAACTAGTAATATCCTTTATTTACATTTTACTGTAATAATGACACTGGTTTACAAAAACTTCTATCACTTAAACCATAACATCCACTGAACTGGAATCTTATCTCAAAACTATACTCGATCAGGTAAGATTTTTGAGATATTCCAATATCATAATGACATCACACAAATTTTTCTTCATATGAATAATGGAGCGAACTAGAATTAGAATTCATGGCGTTAAAAAAGCAAGGGAAACAACTGATTTCTTGGGAAAAAATGTTTAGGAACAGCGAATGAAAAAATGTAAAGTTTGATTGGGTTGAAGTAAAATTAAACGAACGACTTACGTAGGTACCTACTCTTACAAGTTTACTGATCTAGACAGGTAAAGGGCTAGCGGGCAATATATTTGAATACAAAACCTGGATTGAGTAGTTCAATTTTTCGAGAAAAAACGGCCCTCAGTCTAAAATGTTTGGATATAATATGGTAACTTCATTAAATTCTGGGAGGCTACGACATTTTTGACATATCAAACATCCTGTACCTATTAAAATATGGCAAGTACAAACAAATCATGAAATTCGTTCTAAACTCATTAGAACAGATTTTCTTTTTGTCGAGTGAAAACAAAAACAATACTTTCGAGAAACCCTGCATAAAAAGTTTGATCGATTTCGGTAAATTAGAACGAAGAAAATTAAAAAGGTTCTGGCAAAAAAAAAAATAATAGGTACCTACCTATTTTCTTTAAATGTTTCTGTTAGTTTTAACAGAATTCCGAAAATCCATCTTCCTACTTGCATTTTATACCTACCTAGGTACCTTATGTTATAGATTTCTAATTAAATTCTCTAGTTCCATTTTTTACGAACGCATAGCCTATGTACCTATTATATGAGGCTCACCTTTACCTGCCAGCGGTATGGATCTGAGGGCCTTATGAGGCTGCATACATAGTAGCTTCTTACGTAGTGTTCTTGACCTACCTACCTATCTTTTTTCTAATTGGAGCATAGTTCGTTGGGAATTAGTTCATAATGAATTGGTATATAGGTAGGTAGGTTTTCTAATTGAACTAACAGCCCTATTCTGCCGTTGCTCACAGGTCACAATTTTGTTTGAGTTTGTTTTTGTATAAGGCGGTCACAACTTCGTATTCTGTGAAAGCCCTCATAAGAAACCTCACAAGAAGTAAGTTCATCTCTTGTTATGAGGTTATTGTGACTTGTGAGTCACCAGTGAGGTTGCCAGAATAAGGCTGTAACTCTAAAGCTTATTCACTACCTAATTCTTTACTCAAAAAAATGTGAAACAAATTTTGTTTGACCAAACAGGTACGGTACCTACACAGGAAGGTAAACAACGATCATTTTTTGTGAGTAGAATCTTTCAAGTAGAACTTATCTAAGCCTATAGCAGCTCTTGGCATTTATAATGTCGTTGGCGATTGTACCTTAAATGGCAAAACAAAAAATTGGTAAAAGAATTTTGCATAATTCTTAGAATTAAAATGGTATAAATCCTTTTTGGATTCAAAATTTGTACCACTTCAAATTGATCTTATCTTAAATAAGATTAAAAAAAACGTAAGTAGGTTCCCAACTTAAAGAAATTCATTTTCGCCTCTCAAATATTTAAAAGGTTAGGTTTTCAACAAAATAAAAAAAAAACTAACAACAAACGAAGTGAGAGGCAACAGCGTGTATAGAATGGCAAAAAATTCATTCTGAACACAAAATGCCTAGGTGGTAAGCCCCAATGGCTATTTTGCTTGTAGAAAAAATCTTTTTAAGAACTTAAATATAGCTTTTAAAATAATGCGAAAATAAAGTGATGTTTATTCATAGGAAGAAACAACATGCAACAACTATCTACCTAGCTATCATTACTTATTTCCTTTTCTTTCTAATAATGTCGCGGGAATCAAACACATCAATTGGGATCATTGAATTATCTAGGTACTAAAAACATTTTTTTTTTTTCAGAAAACCTATCCCTATTCCATTATCGAAAAACCAAATCAAAAAAAAAAAATAACATCGTTAGTCTTTCTCACAAAATTGTACAAAAAATAATATAGGTACACCTACCTACCTACCTACATAGAGTAAGAAAATACCGGCTTCAATGTTAAAAAAATATCTTTAACACTCACATTACAATAACAACGCACCCTGCACCAATGAAATTTAATAATATTTAGAAAAATGAAATTCCTTCATTAAAAAAAAAATAAAAAAAAAAATTAAAACAAAAAATCAGAGAAAGTAAACCTACGCGGATTTTTCTTTTTCCCTCTTTTACGAAATCACGACAATAGGAATGCGAATGCAGTAGCAGTTATCTAGTTTAAGTACCTACCTACTTTACTTTACCTAAGTTAGAAGTACACGATACAGTTAATTCACTGAAACCACAGCCCATCTATGTTTTTATTAACTTTTGTATTTAATACTTTTTGCTGAAAAGTGGCACTGTGGATGTGGTACCCCCCATACACACTGTTCAGTTATATTTTATCATTATATTAAGGTAGCAGCGCTAAAGAAGGGCATAAGAGGGAAAAAGGGGAGAAATAAAAATAATTTGGTTTCCACCAAGAAAACTTCATTTTTTTGTCTGCTCTTTTATTATTGGTGTAATTTTTGCTGCCTGTCCGGAATATAAATCTGAAGTATACATACACTACACACACACACACACACCATATACATACTTATTTTTTCTTTTAAGTATTTCTAGCCTTATCGCACATCATAAAATTTCATACAAATAAAGGTATATTACTTTATGGTTTGGTCCCCTCCGGGCAGACGTTTTTCCAAAAAGAAAAAGATAATTTTTGGAATATAAAATTATTATTTTGTTCGATAAATTTCTAAAATTAATAACAAAAAAAAGTAAAACTCAAACCCACAGATTTATTTCTTATTTTTATTTATGTTGAATGAATTTAAATCAACACCACACGGAGAAGAGAAAATAAAAACACTCGTACTTTCAGTCACACGAACGCAGATTATCGTGCTACGGCAACTTTTCAGCGACCAGGCGCATTAACATAAAGCCAACCAGCTAGCTACCAGCCTAGCAGAAACAAGCAGAGCTAGCCTGATGGTGCGGTGCTTGAAACCAAACAGAAAAACCACCAGCCAGAACAGAACAGACAGAAGCAGCAACACCACCACCAACACCAATGTATGTTCCTGTCTGTCCGCCTTTAGTCTGGCTTTCGAAAAAATAGTGGAGTGGAACTACTTTACTCGCATTCGCAATGTAAAATATGTCGTTGGTTTATTCTCACTCATTCAATGTATCATGTTGTCTCGTTGTTAGCTAGTAGTCTTGTATATTGTATTTAATTTTTGGTGGGATATATTTTTTTTTTTTTAAGAAAAATTAATTAGACAATGAAGCCCCAAATAATGTATGATTGTACTAAAAAAAAAAAGAATAGGGTTACCATCAGCCGTATTCACTCGGTGAGGTAAGGAATCAGGCATATTGGATTACAGAGTCACTCCTCACTAGTACTTCAGGAAAATTCTCCAGAAATAAAGGTTAGGTTTTTTAACTCATTATAACACCAAGTTTGTTCCCAAGATTTTTGGGCAGAAATTGTTGGTCTGTCAAATTTTGAAGGGGGGGGATGAAATTCTTTCACAGAGAGAAAAACTGCCGAAAAAGTTTGGAACGGTTTCACAATTTCACACAAATATTCTTTTAATTTTGTTACTCTTTTTTTTTTTGTTCCAACGCGAAGCAAACTGAACCGATAATTCTACAACAGTAAATTAGGCATTTAATCACTGAAAGTCTGCACTGACATTCTCTCCTTGGATGCGTCAAAATGACTTAGTTGTTGGTGTGAAAACAACTATTGTGGACTTTATTAGGAGTTTACTGAAAAGGTGTAAAATGCGGTTTTGTAACACATAGGTAAGATGTTAAATTCTACTTTAAGGACTTAACGTGTAACACATTGCATGTGATGTGACACATAACTTGAAACAATGCGTAGGTTAGGGTTGGTATTTCACAAAGACCCGTAAGATTTAGTTCTTTTTTTAAATGTTGAGTTTGAAAATTCGGTTTTCAAAAACTATACATTTAAGTGGCCAACAGACACAACACTTGTGTCGACTGACACTCGTGTATTAATACAGGAACTCCATATCAAAATACAACACATGGGTACCTATAGGATTCGTGAGAAACGTCAGACAAGTAAGAACAGAAAACATGTTCTTACCTAAAAAGCAAGTACAAAAATCCTGTTCTAAAATAAAATGTTCGGAACAGACTCACTGAACAGCGAATCAGAACATTTTGGAACAGAAACTTGTCACTAAACAGCAAAAAGTTGAACTTTTCTGTTCCAAACTATTCGGAACAGCGTCGCTAAATAAAGCTTTAGCCGCATAAAAATAAAAAGATTTTGATTGTCTTCACACTCTGTTCATAATTCGGTGCAGATACCTACACAAATATCACAATTGAGCATACAAGAAAATATTTGTAGACACAAGTGATGTATGTATGGGCCACTTTAAACATCTTGATGTAAAAAGAAAATTAAAAAGATGGATTTTTGACTCTATTGAGACTAATAAATACCGATGGCGGCGCTAATGTCCATGGCCGCTCCCACGGACATAGACCATAGATAAATCATTATATAGATGAGAATCCTTGGAAATTGACCATTGATAAATCATTATAAAGATACATTGACCATAGGTAAATCATTATAAAGATGAGAATCCTCGGTTTATCTGTGGTAGCGGCCATTTTGTCTAGTTCATCAAATGTTCACCAGGGTCACATGCTAAGTCTGCTATTAGTGCCTGTCCACATTGGAGAGAGGTAGATTTTATGTGAGTGAAAAGGAGAAGGGTAGACTCCACCCAAATTGCATCGATGCGCCACTTTCAAACAACATTCTCGAATTCAACATGGTAGATTTTTTATTGTGTGAGTGAAAGATAGATAGATTTCAAGGGTGAGAGATTTACTCTTCATGGTATGGACACAACGAACATGTTAACACCAAGCATTAAAAATCCAATGTGGACAGGCACTTACACCATGCATCTAAACGCGTGCAACTTTTCGAACATATGTAAGTGCAAAGGAGAAAACAAATTCGAAAAGATGAGACGAAAGAAAATCTGCCGTGTATCGCGTGGGTAAAATATTCGTGTAACAAGAAAATTCGAAAAAGTTTGACGAAGTTGCACGCGTCTAGATGCATGGTGTAATAGCACACTAGGACGTTGCAGGCCTTACTGTTGTTTTTCAAAATTTGTCTCAGCTCAATAAGTCCCGGTCTACATTGAACGATTTTTCCCGTGCTGAATGGAAAAATCGGCCGAAACTGGAAGGATCATGTCGGCTGTACCTCTCAATCGCACACGATTACAACAACAATTTTTTGTCGGCACTAAAAATATCGTTCAATGTAGACCGAGACTAAGCTCAGCTTAGAACTAGAACTTTCATTAATGTAGAAACAGACACAGTGTTGCCATACAAATGTTTAAAGAAATTTTTAATAAGCATGATAACGTTTGAGGCTTAAAAAATAATGGCGCAAAATTTTAGACGATTTAGTACGATGTTAAATCATTTTTAGTATGATAATAGGTTAAAAATTGTGTTTTGCTAATTTTAAACGAGTTTAACATCGTACTAGCCCCTAACATTTTACTAAAGTTAAAATCACCAACTGGCTATTTTATCTTTTTAGTATCGTACTAAATCCATATGAGAAGACCCAAATGTTCCAGGTTTGAGTCCTGCTGGTGCCCAACTTTTGTTCCTTTTTTTCATTTTTTTTTTGTAAATAATGAAGTCAAAATGATAAAATATAAATATCGAATACTTATTTCAAGCACATGATGGGTTTCCGTTAACATATAATTAATTTACAACGCATAAAAACAAAAATTGTGTTCATTAAACTCAAACCCTACAAAAGCAATTTACTAGTTAGCAAAAGGTTTACGATTTTGTAATAGATAGTTAATTGCTAAATACTTAGGAAATTGTTAACTAGTAAAATGTTAAGCCCTTAACAATAGGTTGTTTAAAATTTTGCGCCAATGTTTTTTATTTAATTTGATGCGTTTTAGCTCTGCAACAGAGTTTATTTTAATGTCATTGAAAGTAGATTATTTTCAATATTCGTTTGGCATCGGGACATACCATAATCCATCCAAAAATCTCGAATACATTCACGATTCATTTTGAAGTTAAATTCTTGTTTTTTCATAACATTTTCGTTACCGATTGGCTAAGTAAATTTTTTGGTTTTAAAAAATGCTAACCCATTTGAGATTTTTGGTTTCGGGATTTTGGGAGTCAACATATTGGTTATTCCGGATTTTGGCTTTCGAGATTATGAAATTCGAAATTTATTTGGCGACAATTCGTTCAATATGCTGGTGGAACTAGAACTAGTAGGTTAGATTAATTGGCTCGCCAGGCGACAAGCGTCAAAGTATAGTTTCAAGAAAATCAAATATGTACATTAGGGTACATAGCACACCCCGTCAATCAAAAGTTTATGTGGTAAAAAAACAAATTATTGACCAACAAAATTTGAACCGAGTTCATTAACCCGTGTCTCTAAGGTCATACTTTTTCCATACAAATTTGTATGAGAATTTTACACTTTTCACATTTTATTTTTTTTGTCTCTCTAACTATAACAGTTATTCCAAATTTTGTGTGAATTCTGATTGATTTATAGGTCCTTTAGAAACTGCATTTAAAAACTTTCGAAAAAGTTTGAATTATAATTTATTTCGATTTTTAAAGTTATTAAATACTTTAATATGTTCCCTTTTATTTTACTCTCTTATTTTTTCTCCCTCTATCTTCAGCAGTTTTTTTGTTTTTTTTTTTTATTGATTATCATTAAGTAATAAGCTTTTAAAAAACTGCATTAAAAAAATGTATACAAACAAATCAGAAATAATTTCTTTCGATTTTTCAAAATATTAAATATTTTTATTTTGTAACGTTTTTTTACTATTTATTTTTTTTTTTCTTATCAAATAAAGTTTTTTTTTTGATATTTTTTGAATGATTTGTTTTGAACAATATCTTGTTGCAAAAAACATATTATTAAATTATTTCTAATTTGTTTTTATTCATATTTTAATGCAGTTTAAAAAAAAAACTTATTACTTAATGATATTCAATAAAAAAAAAAACAACAAAAACTGCTATAGATTGAGGGAAAAAAATAAGAGAGAAAAAAGGTAAAATATTAAAGTATTTAATTACTTTAAAAATCGAAATAAATTATAATTAAAATTTTGTTATACATTTTTAAATGCAGTTTTTAAAGGACCAATAAATCAATTAGAATTCACAAAAAATTTAAATATATATTATATAGAATATACATACATATATATTATATATGTATAGTAAATATATATGTACATACAGACCAATACAAATTCCACTTACCGATTCAATTCTGTGCAGGCTTTTATTTAACAAATATTTATCCTTCAACAAGTATGTATTTTAAAGTCTTTAATTGCATACATACAGAACATTTGAGTTAACAAGACGAACCTAGTCGATGAAGCCACTTTGGACAATTTGTTTAGGTTACTAGATACCCAACCCAAACAAAAATAAATTCTCTATAGGTAAATTTTTTCTATAACTCGTTTGTCGAATAAAAATATTTAACTTATTCGTGTGTCTAAAAAATAAAGCCAATATGGCAACAAGTTGCCGATGTTTAGTCGTTTCCTTGGCGAGTTTTTAGGTAATGTTTAAAGATGTGAAACGATGGCAAGTGTAGAATAAATTATTTTTTAAGCAGAACAAAGTAGTTTAGTACGCTGTACGTGCAAACAAAATCTGCCTGGGGATTTTTGAACCTTACAAGTGTGTAGTTGTATCGTAATTTGTACAATGTAGACAATTACATAAGTTTTTGAAGATGGACACAAATGTTTTATGCGAGGAAATTTAAAAATAGCAAAAGGATTATGAAGGTAAAAAACAAGAAGCGGTAAGAAAACTCTACAAATTGATATTTGCACGTTTTAAGGCCGAAAATCGGTAAAAAGATATTTGAGAAATAGTCGATCGTAAAAATAAACAATTCGTACAATCGTTTTGGGAGTTAAAAACGTCGGAACAAGTAAGAACAGATAATCCACTCCAATTTTTCCAAGTATATATGGTGTTTTTATAATAACAAATAGGTATACCTCTTGAAATTAAATTAGTTTAATTATAATGTAGTCAGAATTGATTAAATTATGCAATTTAAGGTAAGATAAACATTCAATAAACAAGCCGCTCCCTGCCTTGTCGGTACCCTGAACCGTTTTTGTAGAATCCCTCGGTATCTATGCGGTACCGCGTATTTACCGAACACATGTATTTCAATGAGCGGGAGCATAACGGTATAAATGCGGTATACCGAGCCTCGGTACGAATAAGCAGTTAGAAATCATTACGTATTATGATCACGCAAACGAAAAATACGAGTTTTTGTACAACTATAATTAAGTAGAACCTTAATGAGAAGCCATAGAGTGAAATCTTAAAAAAAAAAAACTATATCAGGAATGTATTGTTTGTATTGGCCATCTCACTTCTCAAATGTGAACTGTTGCTCTTGGTCAGGGCGACATTCCTTTGAGATCAATTCTGCACAGTTGCATATAAAATACACTACACTAACAAGTGAGGAAACATAGGCGTTATAGTCAGGGAGCGGCCTAACATACAATTTTATTTAAAAATATAATAGTTTTGACAGTTTTCGCGAAGCACCTAAACACTTAACATCAAGCTTCACCTAGGTGGGAGACAGCCAAGCCTTATTTAAGATCGAAATTTGATTTGAGACTTCAATTTAATAGAGATTCTAGAATTAAAAATATGTTCTACTATCGTAGACTTAAATTATTTAATAAATTACCTTTTGAAATAAAATGAACCAGTTTTAAGAAGCTTTAAAAAATTACTTTAATCTCATATCGGAGAAACAAATTTATAAAAATATTTACGCCCGTTTGCTGATACGAAAAGCAAATATTTAAGTGCAACATAAACGCTTATGTTCTTCTTTTTCCTCAGCATAATCTGTCACATAAGTTCTTATGTATTATATAAATGATTAAGTTTCGTTTCAACAAATGGGCCTTAGCTTTCTAATTGTGTACACAACTATTTCACAACAAATTTGCTACACACTTTTTGATTGTAATAGTTAAATTTTACTAAAAATTTACATACATACATCCAAATAAATAGTTCCTTTAACTTTGGTGTATTTCCCAAAACCTGGAAAGAATGGCTTATTGTTCCAAAAAATAAAGTTCCAAATTCCATAACGGCATATTATTATTGCCGACCAATAAAAAATAATAGAAAAAAGGCAATGATCAAAATTTAAGAACATATTAATGAAAACAATACAATAAATATACACCAATTAGGATTGCAGCCTACTCATTCATGTGAAACCTGTGTTAATTTTGTTAATGGTGAATGGAAAAGAATTTTTTTTTATTTTGAATAGAACACAAAAAACTTCTGTGAATAGCAACACCTCTAACGCGGCAGTAAGTACAACAGGTGTTCCACAAGGACGGGTGTACTTCTGTTTCTGCTATATATACAAACGACTTGGAAAAAGTTATAAAATATTGTAAGCTAGTATTGTTCGCAGATGACGGTTTGCTTTATATAGTAGGACATGCCGTAGAAACATTAAATTGCATGATCTGAATGCAATATACACATGGTTAAATATGAATAAACTCATACTTAATACAGACACAAATGCATGATAATTAACCAAACTATTCCGCAACAAAATATAAATATATCAATATTTCGAAAAACAGTGCAATAAAAGTGTACAATGTGACTGTCAAACCACATTCCAATACTTTGTCTTTGTAACAATACGCAAAATATAAAGCCTTGTCTCGATTATGTTTGACTAACTAAATTGGTTAAATAAGTCAAAGACTTTACGATGGCAATGATATTTGTTTTCAAAATAAAACACAACTTATGCCCGAATATCTCTATTCCAGTTCACCTCAAAGAAGAGTGATCCAATATAACTACAGAAACATCGAAGAGTTCAATATAATCTGGACCAGAATTTCCAGGGCCCAAGCCTTCATATTTTATGGTAAATGTCACGTTTTCACCAACTTTCATGAAGGAAGGGAATTTTACGTTTTATATGTCATATTTCACCTGTACTAATAAGAAATAATAGCCTTGTTTAATGAATCTGTTCGGAAGAGAAAAGATCAGTAAAAGATTGTGTGTTCCATGACTTAAAACCTTGCACTAAACTATTCTACCTTCTTTGACTTTGTATTTCAAGAAGTTTTTCAGAACTGGTTAGTACAATATTTTCCACACCTACTTTTGAGTCGGAGCAAGATAGTGATAAGTACCAACGAACCAGCTGATTGATTTCTTTCAGCATGAAATCACAAGATATGCATTTATATACATTTTTGATTTAATACAAACAATATTTGAAAAAAAAAAGTTAAAACCAAAAATAAAATCATACAAATTTTAAATGCAATATTTGTTGACTAACACAGAAGTACTTAGCCAATGGCGAGATATGAGGAAATATACCTAAATAATTATAAAAAAAAGGCAATTTTTCCAAATAAAAACCCGTAACTTTATTTCCATTATTCGATTTCTTTGATAAAAACATGGCATGCAGCATTATTAGAACTGGTCTGGTGATAACATGTTCAAAGCAAATCCGTCCGACCATCTAGGCTCTATTTCGATATACATCAGAGCAAGTAAAAAGTTTTAATCTTTACTTATTGGAAGTGAAACTATTATCACTGCCGGAATCTTTCTTGTTCTGACAGTTTGTGCTGTTCTATTCTGTTCTGGTCTATTTATCATAATGTAAAATTTGTTTTTAATTTTAATGAGCCAAAAAAAAACTTAAGAAATCTTAAAGTAAATAATTGCTTTTTTTGTGACAGTATCATTTTTCTGTTCTTAATTGTTCTAAAACTTTTTTTAAACCAATTTTACATATGTCAAATTGAGCCCATTTTGAACAGAAACTCACAACTCGTAAGAAAAATATGGGATGAAAACATCGAATGGCATTTCAAATCAAATTGGGGACGAAATCTCCAACGCCAAAATCTTGAATGGCTATCTCGATTCCCCCAAATCCAGAATTCCAAAATCTCGAATGCTATAATCTGTAATGCCAAAATAGCGAATGCCCAAAATCTCGAATGTCAAAATCATTTCAATTCTTTTTTTGGGATTCGAGACTAAGTTTGCCACCCGGGATTATGGATTTTCGAAATTATGTCCTGATCCCTTTCGATTCGTAATCGCGAAGAACAGGCATGAAGGAAAAAGGCGACCACAACTTGATTAATTTTAAAGTTTATTAGATCAGAATAGATTGTGTTAATTTACATTTGTTATTAATAAATTCAAGTTGTTTTCACAACGTCTCAGATAAATAGATTTTTCTTTTCAGAAGAATACCTTACTGATATTTTGAATGCCAACCTACCAAGTACAAGGAGTTTCAGAAGTATTCTTAACACTTACAAATAATATACAACAAAATAAACTAGAATTTAAGATACCTATAAAATGTTGGTTACATATTCTAATGATTTCAATTTAACAATTTAAGGGTCCAGGGAAAAAACGGCTTTAGTCCATTTTTATTAATGATGAAACTAATGATGATATCTTGTAGTTTTCTCTAAGGACTTTTTGATTGAATATTAATCTTTTAACAAAAGTCTTGGGCACCTTTCGAAGTGCATTTTAAATTCGAAGGATAATGAACAAGAAGCAAAAAACCGTTTCTAATTAGCACGTTAGTTCCTTCGCAAGAGATTTATAAAAAATACCTCCTTCTAGTTTTCGGCTGCCACTTACGCCGTAGACGGAGGACTCCTTTAACGTAAAACATTGTATTAGAACTCGAAATAATACCTATAAGCTTTTTATCCGTTTTTTTTTTTTTTGTTGGAGATTTATAAAATACAAAAAATCAACAAAACAAAGTCTCAAAAAAAAAAAGACAATAAAGGCTCGCTAAATAAACTTATTTCTTGAGTTCTATTAGTGGGATCAACAAGATTACGATGTTTGAGCTTAGGGAAAATCACAAAGCATCAGGATTTATTTTTTAAAACATTATTGAAGTGCTAATTCCTACCTCTGATAAGAAATTTATAAAATCTCTGTTCTCAACTGCCCGCCCCCGCTAAAGGCTGAAAAAAAACCTGCCAAATTTTGATTTCAATATCACAAAATATGCCCTTTAACCCTCATACTCAGATTTTGGTTATACATCAACTCCCAAAATTTCCTGTCGACTCTTAACTTAATTTTATGAATTGCGCATTCTTATAGTACATACGAATGCGCAATTCATAAAATTAAGTCAATTCATATTGTACAAATAGGTACATTTACGGTCAATTTCTTGACAAAGTTCTAAAATCAATTTAAAACTCGATCTAGTAATTCTCGGTTTATTTTTGGAACTCACTTTTTAAATTATTTAGAACTCGAGCATTTCTTCACTTCGAATCATTTCCCTAAAACTCGGTCTAAAATCATTATTGAGTTTTAGAACTCTAGATCTCGGTTTAGTGAAATTGAGTTCTAACATGTTTTTTTACATTTTTCGTAGCACCCGGTAGATTGTTTTGACACAAATTTCTGACCTTCTATTGAGAAATTTAAAATATCTTTCAGTTTTGCTTTAGCGGTAACCTTTTTTGGTTAATTATATTTCTGTTATGCTGTGTTATTCATTTGAAATAAATATCGAATATTTGTATTTTTTTTATTTTTTTTTATTTTAGGTATTTTAAAATTGGATTTGTGTGATTCTGCGTTATTTTTCTTGTAGTGATTATTAAATATGGTGTACAAAAATGTTATTTAGTTAGTTAGTTTGCGTTTTATTAGCAAAATGTTTGCTACTTTAAAGCTTTTTACACAGTTTTATACATTTTAATAATTGTTTTTAACAAAATTTATTATTATTAAGACCGGGAGCTCGATATATTAAGTGAACATGTGCAAAGTGGATCAAACAAAAATAAGTGTGGGATGGGTAATGCATGATTTTGCGGAAATGGTTTTGGAACATGGATATACAGACATGGACATTAAAATAGAGACACTAAACGAAGTTTTAAGAATTCAAATATTTTTTGATTGGAAAGGAACACTAATCTTATATTTGTAATTCAGTTTCTTTGTTTTGTGTTTTTAAACTAAAATGTGTTTGTTTCGTCAGTCCACAAAACATTTCTCCACTTTTAAAACTCCTTCTTGCCATGTCCAATTGAGATGGTCATGAGCAAATTTTAAGCGAGCTGAGACATTTTTGATTCTTAGAGAAGGCACTCTTCTTGCGATCCGTCCGTGCAAATTAACTTCAACAAGTCTTCTGCGAACTTTTCTATCACAAAAACCCAGCTGTAGTTCAGCTCTAATATCTTTTGAAGATTTGAATTGATCATATTTTGAAGTATGAATGATCTTGCGATCTTCTCTTATGGTCGTTTTTCTTGGTTGGCCAAGCTGCATTTTGGCTCTCGGTGGCTTAACTGCGCTTGCAATTAACTTGAGATATCTACAAACGCTCCTAGCTATTACTCGTAACGATTTCCCTTCTCTACGTAAAGCTAAAATGGCAGATTTCTCTTCTGGGGTGCAGTGTTTTCCGCGATCCATACTTTCCTTAGTATTAATTTAAATTTAATTTAATTAATTTAAAAAGAAGGTTCCAACCAAGGGATTTGTATTTGTCGGCCATAGCCAGGAATAAGGCTTTGTATGTGTCATCAGAGGTAGTGGATTTGGGATAGTTGCATAGTTCCGTATTTATAGTGTGCCTTGGAAGGTTCCAGGGTGGTTGACTATTGTAGCTTACGTTATTTTTAAAAGTGATTGGAATACTCGAGTCCTTTGCAAAAGAAAGTGCATTACACAGGGTTGATTGAAGTCTCTGGGATCTCTTCCGATTTAAGGTTTTCTTGGCGATCAAAACATGGAAAAACCACCAAATGAATATTTAAAACCACCACTCAAATAAAAAACATAACACCAATGATATGTAGCGTCCTTCAACAAATCGTGTGCGTGTCTTAGGTGCAAGTTTGGTGTGTCGCAAAATGCAAACCATTTGCAAGATCTTATCAAGCGTTGACAAACAAAAGCTTGTCAACGCATGATGTGATGATTGCCCTCACAAATTTTATTTTTAAAATATTTCTAGTAGATGCACTTTTTGCGTGTGCAACTTAAACAAGGTGCGATGTCAAATATGCTTCGGCACCTTCAGTAGGATACTGCTGCTGAAACTCTATTATTATTATACCAACAGCACTGATATTCTGCGAGCTCGGATAAATAAACTTTGTAATAACATTGCACAGCTGCTGGTTTTGCAATGAGTTTTGCATAAACCAAACACTGCTGCGCAATTTTTGGATATGTTTCAAAATGACCTTTATTATATTAAATCGAACTGTACAACCCAAACGGATGAATGTATTCTCCTTAAATTCACTCGATTCATTTCCTTGGAATTTAACATTGAGCATTGCACTATAATGTTACTTGTGTACTTACCAATTTGTCCCAAATTGATTTTAACTGCATTCCTTTTAAATGGTAAAAGCTTAAATTTCGATCAATATAAAGTGTTTTGAAGAAATGAAAATATTTTTAAACCGAGTTCTAAGTTCCTAAGCCCTCAAATTTGAGGGTCCAAATATAACAAAGTTCTTACAAAAACTAAGATCTAAATCAGAATTATTTTGCCTTAGAACTTTGTGAAGAAATGAGTTCTAATCTGTCGAGTTTTAAGGGTTAGAACTTTGTGAAGAAATTGGCAGTTAATTGGACAAATTATTTTGATCATTGATTTAATTTTCTTTTGAATTTAGCATTTGATTAGAAAGTAAAGTTATTTTATCGTTTTTCTCGGAATAAACTTGTCGTGTTTCCTCTGGTACCCAAAAAGAACGCGATCAAAATTAAAACCTCTTCGTAGCCTTAGCCTTTGTTAGTCTATGCGTATGTTCCAGAGTAAGACTGACTACATAAACAAAGAACTGGCGCTCGGAAATAGTACAACTTAATCTTGATTGAATAAACACAAAAGACCGATACCTAGAACTTGAGAAAACGATTTTGTTATAAAGATAGCTATAATGGCGCTTTCTTAGTCGTGATGTTGTTCAGACTTTAGAGTATAATTATGCGTTAATAGAGAAAAAAAACACAAATTTGTAAACATTTTGCAGAATTACAAGGTACCAAACAGACCTAAAAGTAATTGTAATTGTTATATGTTTACAACAATCTTTACTCAACTAAATTGAAGAAATTTAACTATGATACAATTTTAATCTGTCGCATAAAACGCCTTGGTAACATTGTATATCCAAAAATAAAAGTCTAGGACTAAATGTAGGTACCCACCTGTACAAACTAAAAGACTAAATCAAAATCATCCAGAGATCTCAAATACTCACGACAACAAATCACAGAACCTGTTGGAATCCCGCTAAAACTCCCGACCAAAAACAAAACAAAAAACACTTACAAACCCAAAGGGGCTTTTGAGTGACATGATAACACGGGCGCCTTACCAAAGCCAATGTAAATCAAAAGGCTTCGGGATTATGATAGATTTGGAATGGATTCTTTAATAGGGTTGCTAAACAATCCGCTGATTTTAAACTTAAGATTGGCTAGATACTTCCAGAAAAAGTGAGCAACTAAAACAACGGCGGATAGAATACCTATTATGTAAAAAAAAAAATAAAAAAACTTCAAACAATTTCTTTTACTTACATATCAATATCAGTTGAATTGACGATTCATGACTGTTTTTTGTTTTGTATTTTTTTCACACACGATCTATAATAGTGCACTGGGAAACTGGGATGTTTATTGTTGTTGTTGTCGTTGGAGAATGATGTTTCTCTAAACTCGTTTTCTTTCCTTATTTATTATAAGGTTTTTTTTTCATAATATATATTTCGGCAGCTTTGTTGATCATAAATGTTTAATTAAATAAATACTTTAATCTTTTAATTTTTTTTCTTTGCAATTTTCTCACAGTCACAATACATTTTTTAGTTATATTTGTGTACTAATTCTTTTTTTCTGATTTAACTCTTCTTATACACGCGAATAAAAAGCAACAACAAAAATTCTTATTTATGCTGCTCTTATACATACATAATAAATGTACTCATTTTTTTCATTTTTAAGCATTCATTTCCTTATCCTTATGGTTGGCTGTTATCGTCGTAGTTTTCTGAAGAAAAACATAAAAACACATTTTCAAATTGCAACTCTTTTAAACTTTAAAATGTCCATTCATAAAAATTTATTTTTTTTTTTTTTAATTTGGAAACTGCATATACATAAACTTTCTTAGATACTGATACTATCGCGTAGTTAACAACTGTCCATGTGAGAATTAACTTTCCCACCCACCACCAGGAAAAGGAATCTATTTAGTTTAAGCAATAACTTTGATGGAGTAATGAATTCTGCTTATGTGGAAGATCAAAACACTTGTATTCATTAACTTGCGAAAAGTAAATTTATTAAATTGTTTTTAACCTTCTCCGAGCTCACATTAAGTATTGAACAACACTAAATCGCTCTTAAAGCTACTTATGTATGCGACTTGCGACGATCTCTCACCGTTTTATTTTTTCGACAGAAATTCTTCGTTGAATTAACTAAAACGAAACTTTGTTGACTAGTTTTTTTTTTCTTATTTTAATAATGTCCTATACTATTATCCTCGGATGCATTATAGAAGAAATGCATCCTGAATTCCATCTTGAACTAGAACTACCCTTTTTTGCCTTAAATAATTTTTTTTTTTTAAATAAATAAAATATTTTCTGACCTAACAAGAACAAGGGGTGAAATGGAAAAAAATAAAAATTTAAACTGGCAGATTTCCGGTGACGACTGACAAAGTGGTGACGACAGTGAGTTGATTTTTTTGTTCAATTTTTTTAGATTCACTTTTTTGCATCTAGTTTAGAGTTCCCTTCACTAGATTAAGTGGATTTATTCATATCTATATACTTATAGGTATATTATATATACATAGATCTATTTTATATACACAAATTTACACATTTATATACAATGATCGATTGGATATTATTTTCAACTTCATTTATGTATATGTATTTCCAAACAAAAAAAAATGAGACTATTTTTCACACGTATTTATATTTTCTATTATTGCAATTTTCTTTTTTTTTAATCATACTTTTTTAAAACAAAACTTGACAATTAAGTGCTGTTCCGTATTTTGTTATACAAACCGAACACACAATTCAAGGTGCGAGAGAGAAGATATTAGAAAATGAAACTGGAAATTATAAGTAATCTAAAAACTTTCCACTTTGTATTCATTGGAAATTTTCCAAGCCTTTCACAAAGCACAAGCGTCGTCTAGCCTGTTTCATTATGTCCCGGTCTACATTGAACGATTTTTCCAGTGCCGACAAAAAATTGTTGTTGTAATCGTGTGCGATTGAGAGGAACAACCGACAAGTTCCTTCCAGTTTCGGACGATTTTTCCATTCAGCACGGGAAAAATCGTTCAATGTAGACCGGGACTATGTCCCGATCTACATTGCCGATTTTTCCAGAAATCGTGTGAAATGTACACACAGAAGGTCCCGGTCTACATTGAACGATATTTTCAGTGCCGAGAAAAAATTGTTGTTGTAATCGTGTGCGATTGAGAGGTACAGCCGACATGATCCTTCCAGTTTCGGCCGATTTTTCCATTCAGCACGGGAAAAATCGTTCAATGTAGACCGGGACAAGGATATTTTCCATAAAATATTTTCCTTGTCTTCTTCATTTTTTTATTGATGCGCTCTTCGTTTTTCGTTGATATTAGGGGGGTTCACATTCTCAAATATGTTTGACAAATATGGTTTGATGAATATTTGATGAATTGAAGCCATTCGCGTTCACATTTGTCAAACAGGCTGTCAAACATCATTTCTCTTAAGAATTTTAACCTTGGTGGATGTTATGATTGTAGCCCTCATAATAAATAAAATGTTAAAATATCAAGAACAAGAAGAAAAGAAAGGCAAGAAAATAAGAGGAAACGAATTTCGTTTCTTTTGTCTGTTTTTTCTTTTAATTCTATTCGAAAACTGGTTCTAATCGAATTAATTTTCTTTTTAAATGAGCCCACATTCGCATTTGGCTCTATTTCTTAAAATTTGTCCAAAAGAATTTGATATGCTTTGTTTGTTATATATTGTTCACTTTTAATATGCCATGTAAACTTGCATATTATATTTCACAAAAATCTCCGAAAATCCCAATTTTCCCTTACAGCTTTAATTATTTTTTCTTTTCCTTTGATGCCCACAGATTGAAAACTTTTTTAAAATGAAATTTCCACCTGGTTTGACAAGAATGCGTTCATATTCTCAAATATGTTTGTCAAACGAGCAAAATATCAAAATATTTTGATATTCATCGAACGTGTTTGACAAACCGTTTGATGGAGCGTTCACATTTTCAAATTCAAGCGAATCAAACCGTGATTGTCAAACATATTTGAAAATGTGAACCCTCCTATTCACTCACCCATCAAACAAACGGCACACTGACACCGAACACACACAAAAAACTGGAAAGAAGGTGTAAGAGAACATAAACAGACTGGAAAAATCGTTCGAGTTTTGTGGTACAAAGTCCCGGGGTACATAGAACGATTTTTCCCGTGCTGAGTGGAAAAATCGGCCGAAACTGGAAAGATCATGTTGGTCCCGGTCTACATTGAACGATTTTTCCCGTGCTGAATGGAAAAATCGGCCGAAACTGGAAGGATCATGTCGGCTGTACCTCTCAATCGCACACGATTACAACAAAAATTTTTGGTCGGCACTGGAAAAATCGTTCAATGTAGACCGGGACTTGGCTGTACCTCTCAATCGCACACGATTACAACAACAACTTTTTGTCGGCACTGGAAAAATCGTTCAATTTTTCCGATTTTTCCAGTGCTGAATGGAAAAATTGGCCGAAACTGGAAGGAACTTGTCGGCTGTACGTCTCAATAGGGGGGTTCACACTTTCAAATATGTTTGACAAACACGGTTTGATTCACTCGAATTAGCAAATGTGAACGCTGCATCAAACGGTTTGTCAAACACGTTTGTTGAATATCAAATAATTAGATATTTTGCTGGTTTGACAAAAATATTTGAGAATATAAACGCATTCTTGTCAAACCAGGAGGAAATTTCATATTAAAAAAGGATTCAACCTGTGCGCATCAAAGGAAAACAGAAAAGAAAAAATAAAGATAGCTCTACGCGAAATTGTGATTTTTGGAGATTTTTTTTGAATATATACATATATATATAAATGGCAGATTAAAAGCAAAAAATATAAAACCAACAAAACACAAAGCATATCCAATTATTTTGGACACATTTTAAGAAAAAGAGTCGTCAAATGCGAATGTGGGTTCATTCAAGAAGAAAACTAATTCGATTCGAACCAGGGGCCGCATTACAGCATCAGTGAGTGAGCAATACGTTACTGAATTATCTGCATTTGGGATTCCTTCCTAAGATATCGAGTAAAGTATCGAGTATGGAATTCGATTTTTGGTATTTTCTCGTCATTTAACGAGTGTTCTTTCATACAACAGATGCTAGGTAGACGAGTGAGCAGTAAAATGGCAGAAAAATAAAATTATTCTCTTTTCTGCAAATATATTCCTACACAATATCAATTAATGGTGTTTCAGGGTGAATAAAAATAAATTAAACATCACCCAGAAAACTATTCTTGCTTGATTTTAATTCACAATAATTCGATTTATGCCGGATTTACACGAATGGCAAAGTTGCCAATATTTCTGCCAAAAAAATGGTAAAACAATGGCAGAAATAATTTTTTTATGACATTCATTTACACGAGTTCAAATAATGGCAGATTTCAAAATACTGGCAACATGACATAAAAGAATGAGCAAGTTCATTCTTATCTAGAATGGCATAAATTCGGAAAAAGTCGTCAGTAAAGCGTTTACACATAGCCATATTAATAGCAGCATTTTATGCCAAATTATCTCTGCCATTTTATTTTGGCGAAAATATTGCCAGTAGGGTAATGCTGCATTTACCCGAATGGCAAAATGCAAAATTATATCTGTCAAATTATAGCCATTTTTCTTTTCATCGTGTACGCCGAGATTTTTGCTGAGTTAAACAACTTAACTCAGCTTGTTGACGAGCCTACTCGGATTCCTGACGTTGCAGGTCAATCCGCTAACACTCTAGACTTGTTCCTTACCTCTGACCCTGATAAATACACTATTAGTATATTATCGCCTCTAGGCACATCAGACCATTGTGTCATATCTGCAAATTTTTCATGCCAACAAAATCCAGTTAGAGAAAAAACTCCCAAGAGAACCGTTTGGCAATATGAGAAGGCCAACTGGGACGGTCTCAATGAATTTTTCAGGAGCTTTAACTGGTCACTATGCTTCCTCGATAGTGACGTAGATGCCAGTACAGATATGATCACAAATTTAATTCATTGTGGAATGAGAAATTTTATCCCGAATAGGGTAAAATCTATCAAACCCAAAGAAAACTCATGGTTTGATTCGAGCTGTAAAGAGTTTATCAGGATCAGAGAAGTAAGCTTCCGTTGTTATAAAGCCAACCCTACTGAGGAAAACCGGAAAAAGTTTCAAAAAGCTAGAAAGACGTGTAACGTTCATATTCGACGAACCAAATTTTTACATGATCAAAAGTTACGGCAAAAAATACTACAATGTCCCAAATGTAGTAAACATTTTTGGTCATATGTAAAAAACAAACGAAACACCACCTCGTCCTCGGTTCCAACGCTCGTCTCCAATGATACTCCTTTTGTCAGCTCGCAAGATAAAGCCAATTTGCTTGCAGCACAGTTTGCTGTTAATTCGACGCTGCCAGAAAGTGTTATGTCTCCTCCTGTACTTAAGAGCGTAAATGATTTTATGGGACAAATCTTCTTTCGCACTCGTGCAGTTGCTAGAGTTCTAAAAGATCTCGATATACACAAATCCGCTGGCCCGGATAGTATCCCACCCATTGTTCTGAAGAGGTGTTCTTCAACGCTAGCAAAACCACTGCGTAAGCTTTTCCATCTGTCCTACTCTACTGGTCTCTTTCCGAGTGGATGGAAAACAGCATTTATCCAGCCTGTCCCAAAAAAAAGGCATGTCTTCTTCCCCCTCTAACTATCGACCAATTGCGCTTACGTCCCTTCCTTCTAAGGTCATGGAAACGCTGATTAACTTCCAGCTCAAGAAATATCTCGAACAACGAAAGCTTCTTAATGACCGGCAGTACGGCTTTCGTAGCAATAGGTCCACTGGTGATCTGATGGTATATCTCACCGAACAGTGGCACAAATCTTTACATCGTTTTGGAGAAAGTAAGATTATTGCGCTTGATATTTCAAAAGCATTTGATAGAGTTTGGCATCAAGCACTCTTATCGAAAATGCGTGCATTTGGTATCGATGAATCTCTTCATCGTTGGATTAGAAATTACCTTTCGGACCGCTCAATACAAGTTGTATTGGACGGTTTCAAGTCTGAAATCCATAAAATAAATGCTGGTGTGCCCCAGGGCTCCGTTTTGTCGGTCTCTTATCTGAAACTTCTAATCCATTAAACTGTTTTGCTGACGACAGTACCCTCAGCTTTTCATATTCGTTTCTTGATTCACATCCATTTCCTTCGGATGTGGGACTTGAACGGCAGCGTATGATAAGCTCATTAAATTCTGATCTCGACAGTATTGTCTAGTGGGGAATAAAAAACCGTGTAGAATTTAATGCTTCTAAAACTCAATGCTGTCTCCTGTCGTTAAAGCGGAACCCACCCCCAATGCTGCTATCCATGAGCGGCACTTGCATAGAGGAAACTGAACAGATTTCAGTCCTCGGTATGTGTGTCACAGACCACTTTTTGTGGAATGACCACATATTTGACATCGCCAAAAATGCTGCTAGGTGTTTAGGTTGAGTACAACTCCCATATTTGGGCAGTTGCTCCAATAACCAAATTGAGTATATTGGATAGAATTCAAAAGAGAGCTCTTAAAATGATAGGTGAAAGAACTTTAACGGAAACGTTTACATCTCTGGAGCACCGTCAAAATGTTTCATGCCTTTCGTTGTTTTACCGTTATTTTAACAAACATTGCTCTAGTGAAAAAGCCAGTTGCATTCCTCCCCTTAAACAATTCAACCGTAATACTCCGCTTTTAGGAATGCCCATCAGTTTACCCTTGAGCCCAACTTCGGACGTACTGTTAAGTACAGAGATTCTTTCTTTAGTTGCACTACACGAATGTGGAATGCTCTACCCAGCTCTATCTTCCCCTCCCATTGTGATCTACAGACATTCAAAACCAATGTACATCGGTTTCTCCTTTCAAATCCCCTCCAACCTACCTAATCGCTCGTGCTGTGTTTTTCACTTTAAGGGTATTCACAACCCCTTTAGCGCGCGCTAAATAAAAAAAAAAACAATAAAACAAAAACGCTCTAAATACTGGCAATATTTTTGCCAAAATAAAATGGCAGAGATAATTTGGCATAAAATGCTGCCATTAATATGACTATGTGTAAACACTTTACTGACGCCATTTTCCGAAATTATGCCATTCTTGATAAGAATGAACTTGCTCATTCTTTTATGGCATGTTGCCGGTATTTTGAAATCTGCCATTATTTGAACTCGTGTAAATGCATGTCATAAAAAAATTATTTCTGCCATTATTTTACCATTTTTTTGGCAGAAATATTGGCAACTTTGCCAGTCGTGTAAATCCGGCATAACGTTGTCATAGATGCACCACCTTCTTTTCAAATGATCATAACATTTTAAAATTTAACTCTGTTGGGCTGGTACTTTTATATCCTTTCAAAAATTTAGTTATGAAAGTTAGTACAAAGTTAAATTTTCAATAACATTTAAATTTTTTAAGTGAGTATTAATTTTTCGAAAAATGAGAAATGGTGCATTGTGCACCATTATAAGTACCAAATGCACCAGTCATATGTGCAGAATGCACCAGGGAGGTACTTAATGCACCAAGAATTAAGTTAAAGAATAAAAACCAATTTTCATAGCCAGAACCGAGTTTAATTTGTAGTTAAACTACAGCATTGTTCCTTTTAAACCTAAGTTGAACGTGGAATTTATTTACTTATTTTTCATAACCATTTCCATCAGCAAATCTTAATCTATGCATGCTGTTGAAAAGTTATTTCTCTTTTTTTTGCACAATTATTGGTTTATTTTCAATCTTTTTTAAATAATAAACTCACCGTATTTGTTTTTCTTTTTGACTTAATATTCATACAAAACTGCGCACGCGTCCGCCAACAAAGAGAAGCACAACCAGACTTAACTCTGTTGGCCTTATTAAACGTAACGGATACAATGGAATTAGGTATACACTAATGCAGCTGCTGGTTGGTTAAATATAAGTGTGGTGCATTTTGCACCACTGGTGCATCTATGACAACGTTACCCTATTTATAGCGTTTACACGGTGAAAAGAAAAATGGCTATAATTTGACAGATATAATGGCATTTTGCCATTCGTGTAAATGCAGCATAAGCCAAAAAATATTTTTGGCCAAATTAAATTCCAAAAGCAAATGTAAACAAAACATGAGCCTAACACAAGCAGCTGTGGCAATCGACCAATGAAAAGTTAGGAATATTGACGTTTAGGAAAATGTACTAGAATTATCCTAGTACAATACGAACTCAATTCGATACGTGATACTTCGTATAACATCATACCAATGTGATTACTCGATAGTTCGATAACGTGTAAAAATTCCTCACTCGTTCGCTGAAGACGTAATTTGGCCCCAGTTTTCGAAGAGAATTAAAGAAAAATAAATACAATTTTAACATCCGCCATGGTTAAAATTATTAAGAGAAATGATGTTTGACTGCATGTTTGACAAATGTGAACGCAAATGGCTTCAATCCATCAAATATTTATCAAACCATATTTGTCAAACATATTTGAGAATGTAAACCCCCCTAATCACACACGATTACAACAACAATTTTTTGTCGGCACTGGAAAAATCGTTCAATGTAGACCGGGACAAACGATTTGATCCCTACCCCTCACTTCTCTGTCCCTTCACCAACGAACTAAAAAGATGGGCATTGGAAAAATCGTCCAATGTCCCGGTCTACATTGAACGATTTTTCCAGTGCCGACAAAAAATTGTTGTTGTAAGTCCCGGTGTTCAGTAAATAAAATAAAATAAAATTTACTATATGTATATTAGGCGTGTTTTATTGCAAAAGCCATCCATATTACAGTAGGATTTTACATGCTTATCTAATACAATATCGCTTGTAGCTCTACAGCCGATAAGAAGTTAAAGTAGAACCCTACCGTGGATAGATTTTTGGCGCTTATTCGAGTCTCTATTCTACTTTAACTTCCTATCGGCTGTAGATCTACTAGCGATGTTGTATTTGTAATGCATGTAAAATTCTACTGTACTACGGATGGCTGTTGCAATAAAACACGGCTATTATGTAGATAGAATTACAAGAATTTTCCATTTTCAAAAAAAATTAATGAATTGTGCGTTCTGTCAAATTGCACACACATACAATCACAGAAATAAATTTATTTTTTTTGCGCGTTCCTTACAACACAAAAAAAGATTTGATCTCCAATCGTTGAAAAGAAATCGACATAATGTCGAATTCCTTACAACAAAAAAAAATCCGAATTTTTCTAAACAAATCGATTTTTTTTTTTCTAAACGAAATTGATTTTTATGCTGACAAAGAAATCTTGCATTTTTAGCTAGATTTCACATCAAATCGCACACACACTATTCTCATTACAATTTTGTGACGATGTTAAAAAAGAAAACAAATGTTAAAGTGTTCTAAATTGTTTAATATTTCAGTGAATGATCAAAATAAGTTAAGATAATTGTTAAAATAACATACAATTCGCGAGCAAAATACGTTGCAGAATTATTTTTCTTCGTCCCCTAGTGAAATATTCAGAATAGATCCTCGCTGCTGTGTGTGGATGAATTTTGGATTGTAATTTTTTTACTTGAATACGCGCACAATTGTTTTTGTTGTTTTTCAATTATCAGATGAAATATTTTTGGTTTTAAATTAATCAAAACAACACGAAAAATAAAATACACTTTAATATTTGGTTAGCGCGCACAACTTTGTTTTTGTGCACCGACTTGCACACACACACTCACAAAAAAAATTGATTTTTTTTTTAAATTCCTTCTACCAAGAAAATTTTTTTAATGAAATCGACTTGAAATGGTTGTAAGGAATTCGACATAAATCAAGTGATCAGCGTTAAAGGCCTTCCACACTAGCCCACTGCGTATTAATACATGTCAATAAAGTAGGAAACAAATCATGTAGAATTGTGTGGAAACAAGATATGAAAGCCCAGCCTACCCAACCTGACATTCTACCCCACACAATTTGACATGTGTTAATACACGAATAACTTTAGGAATGCTTCTAATTCTATCCCACATTCTATCACACTTGTTTTAAGCTTAGGTAATGTTTTAATACAAGCAAGTGTGGAAGCAAAATATGAAAAGTCCCACAAATTTGGCAGTCGCGTGGAATTCCTTCAATTTGACATGTATTTATACACAGTAGGCTAATGTGGAAGAGTACCACAATGTTATGCCGGATTTACACGAATGGTAAAGTTGCCAATATTTCTGCCAAAAATATGGTAAATTAATGGCAGAAATAATTTTTTTATGACATGCATTTACACGAGTTCAAATAATGGCAGATTTCAAAATACTAGCAACTATGCCATAAAAGAATGAGCAAGTTCATTCTTTTTCAAAAATGGCATAATTTGGAAAATGGCGTCATTAAAGTGTTTACCCAAGCAACACAATCGGCTCTTTAAGATATCTTTAAAATTACTTTTACAAGAGCTTTCAACTCTTCAAACGATCTGAAAGAGGTCATAAAGACCCAAAAGGGACCAAAGGGGAGGAGCCAACTGTATGGGAACAAAGAGTTCTTAGTAAAGTCTTTGTAAGAGCTTATAAAGATATAGCTTTTTTATTGATCTTTTGAAGAGGCTTTTAAAGTGTCTTGAAGTTGAATGTATTTTGTGTGAATAGTGTGAACTTGGAGGGAGAGGAAAATATTAAAAAATAATATCTTTCTCTTTTACACAAATGTAATACAATTAAAATGAAATGGAATGAACATAAAATAAACACATGAATTCTCAATGTTTATATATCCTTGATTTATAATTTGTATTTTATTAGCTTTAATAACTAGTAATTTGATATGCAGGACAAGATTTATTTGGAAATTGCATATTCTACCCCACTTAAAACTAACGCGCCATTAATTTGATAAGTATTAACAGATAAATAATAAGAAAAATAATCGCAAACACGGTCGAAAAAAGGAAATATAATTTGAACTGAATCACAAAGTGTTATTTACATAAATAGTGTATGCATAGTGTGAAAATTAAATGGGTTTCTTTAAAATCAATAAATTAATAGATACAAAAGAAATCCAAATACAATTATAATATACATGGACATTTTTTTTTTTGTGCGAATTAGGTACAAATATTTTTACAGGGTGCCTCATTTTCTGAAGTGTACGAAATGTTTTTTTTTTTCATTTTCTTATGGATTTTGGATAACTTTATTGTGAAAGTTAAGAAATAAGAAGAAATATTGCAAACATGTCAATATGATGTCGATGGATTAATAAATCTGTGAAAAATCGGGAGTTTTAGATTTTATTTTCTGTTCCGAAAAAATGCGATTTTGGGCTTTTGGTTACTACTTGGATTGCGATATTCTTAAAATGTCAAAATGAAATTTGTTACTTGGTTCTTAAAGCTATTAACTGTGAAATTCTATTGAAGGATTGCTACGATGCTGCTGGATTTAAACCTCTAAAAAATCTGGCATGTTTCAGATTTTTAGTTTTATCCGAAAAATGCAATTCTAGAGCGTTTGGGTACAATCTGGAGCGAACATTTTTTAAATGCGAAATCGGGCTTTTTTTTTGTTCACTTCCTTCTATATGCAAATAAAAATTTTGTATTCCATACTTTTTCCCTACGTTTCATCGTTATTTCACGACTTCATCAGGGGTAGTTTATTAAATCTGTATAAACTTAAAATTAATCATTTACACTTTAAACATTTTTTGAAGTTAAACTTACAAGGAAAAACGTTTTTAACATTTAATGATAATTATTGATAAGGGATGACAATTTTTAATATTAAGTTTAATAATTTGTGTGTTTCTAATAATTCAATTGTATGTCAAATTAAATTAAGCAGTGTCACCCTTTACGAAAATGTTTGCATTTTATATAAATTCACTACCTATTTGGAAAACGGTTTAAAGTGTTTTTTAAGTAGTCATTAAAACATCTTGCCTATAAACTCTTTTACTATGAACCAAATCCCTCTTATTAACTTCATAATAAAGAGCTGTCAACAAAATTGAAATCTTAATAAAGAGTCATCAAAGAGTTAAAAAAAAAAAACAGCTGTGAATAATTTTGTTTGTCAATGTGAATTTGTGTCTGTCTGATTTGATGATTTTTTTCCATTTAACACTCTTTTAAACCAACCAACGTGAAAAAATCGGGTCGGCAACAAACATACGCCTTTCAAAATTAATTTGCGTGATAATAAAGGAGAACGCCCGATTGCGATGGAATTCCCCATACAAAAGCGATGACCGACGATAAAAATGTTTTCAACAATGAGTTTCACGTTGGTTTGTGGAGAACCTTTTTGTTATTTTATCCTAAATAATTTTCAATTCATAGGTTTTCAATAAAATGTTTGGATAATTTTAATTTTAACTACGCAAAAATTACGGAACAAAGAACAAATAAAAACTCAAAGACGATAAAATGTGAAATGTTAAGCCTTCATAAATATGTTTTAATTAAGAACATCTGAAAAACATCTTCAATTAGTATTTGAAAGAGGAAAATGAACTACTCTTAATGCGCTGTGAATATGGTCCATTTAAAGACGTTTTTAAGAAAATCTTTAAAGGGAAAATATACAAATATTCAAAAAAGAGGTTTTTAAGACCTTTAAAAGACGTTTTCCTAGTAGTTAAAACAAAAAACACTTTAAAAGAGCAAAGTAAAATTTAGTAAAGTGGAATGGTTTAAAAAAGATTGAATTAAGAGGCAGTTAAGATATGATCATTTTGTTTGAAGACCTCTTGAAGAGTTTATGTGTTGCTTGGGTACACATAGCCATATTATTGGCAGCATTTTATGCCAAATTCTCTCTGCCATTTTTTTTGGCAAAAGTATTGCCAGTATTTAGAGCGTTTACACGATGAAAAGAAAAATGAAAAAGGCTATTATAGCCTTATTCTGGCTGTAGTTTATGTAGTGTGTGGCGAAGCATCAATTTATTTGACAGCTGAGTTGAAAATAAAATTGAATCGTGTATGATGGAGTGCCTTATATGCCGTTTTCACTGGGCCAAATGAGGTAATTTCCAAATGAGATCCGAAATTACCTAATTTCCCATACAAAATCAAATTTCCAAATGAGGTAGATTCAACCTCATTTGCACGAAATAAGGTTGGAAATTAGGTGAATGCATCCAGCGGGAATCAGTTTCAAAAGGTCTTAAAAGCTTTTGCATGAAAATATCAATACACTATATACTCAACAACATAAAACAGAAAAAGAAAACAAAAAAAATGAACGGCTAACTGCCATTCTAAATTCAAAATGAAATGAGATGTCAAATGAAATTAGCAAATTTTATAATGAAAACACTTTTTTACCAAATTTCGAAATAACCTCATTTAGGCTCTAATGAAAACGTAGTATTACACTATTTCATAGTGTGTTCTTAAGTTAAAAGCTAAAGTTAAAAAAGTAACATTGTAACAACGAAATAAAATTTTAAAATAGTGTAACACTTTTGTTACATTTCTTACATAATGCTGTTTCTTACCCTTGATTTAGAGTTGTCAAACTTTTTTGTTGCTTTTTTGTTGAGGTAATTTCGTTGCAAATTTCCAACAGATCCGAAATTACCTCATTTCCCATACAAATTCTCGTTCTCAAATGAGCTAATTTCAACCAAATTTGAACGAAATGAGGTTCAAAATGTGGTAAATCCATCACTCAGCAGTCGATTCTAAAAGCTTAAAAAAGCTCTTGCATGAAAATGCCAAAACACAAAGATAAAACAACAAAAACAAACGTTTATTTGCCATTTCAAATTCAAAATGAAATGAGATATCAAGCGAAATTAGCAAATTTGATAATGAAAACACTTTTTTGCCAAATTCCGAAATTACCTCATTACGGCTCTAATGAAAACGTAGTATAAGCCGAATTTAATAGGTCCATGTATGAAATATATGGAATGACAGTTACCTTGTTTATATGCTGTATTCGAGCGAGCTTCAAAGCTCGCTTCATGTATATATCTGCATTGAGTTGAAGTGAGCTTCCACCGATTCGATTCCACTTCAGGAGCAGAGTTGAGTCGAAACTGTTGATACAAAACTTGAGTCGAAGAGTCGTTCTGATGGATGTGTGACGACATTGTTTTCGCATCTGTGCGACTATAATTATTTGTTTGTTTTGATAGCTAAAGTACGTACTAAAATTCATTAAATTTTAACTGTTTTTGTGAAACGAATATATTGAAGCCATTCATTAAACTGTAATCTCAACACCATTTCAACTCAACTCCAAATGAGGCTCTTACTTTCTGTGGATGTCTCAAATCGAAAAATTGGTCGAGAAACGATGAGAAATGGAACAAAACCCATGCATTTAGTTTCGATTTTCATCTTTTCTCGACCGATTAACTCGATGTGAGAAGTTACACCCCAACTCCACAGCATAGAGTAAGTATACTACTACTGGTAAGTAGTAAGTATATACTACTGGTTAACTTTTCCTGATCTCACTCCATAGGAGAATTCTTTCGAAAAACAATGGAAGAGCCTACTCTTTGCAATTAGAGCCTCTTGCTGCTGAGCATTTAATGAATTCTGATCGAAGCAAAACCTTCACTTGAATAGACAATCAAAACTTATCCTATTGTACCTATATTGCAAGTTAAAAGTCAAGAAATATATGACCATGATATGAGACCATGAAGATAAGTTTTGAAACTTTAATAGTGTATTTTGTCTTAGTGCATGATGGTCTAAGATTTTCACTCTGAGATTGAAGAACAACATTAATGGAGTCGTAAGGAATAAATTTGAAAAGAGGGGGGGATTGTGTACCGAGTTGAAGTGTGTGTTTTGTTTTTTTGTGGTTATAGTTTTATGGAAGGGATTCTTGTTTGTTAAACACAAATCTTGATATAAGTTTACCACAATGCTAAATTAAAGGTCACATTAAAGAAGGGGCTTGCCTACAGAAATTGAATTAACAGATAAATTTAAAGTGAATTTAAGCGTAAATACCCACTTACAGATTTAAGACACGCAACAGTTGCTGAAACTAAACCCTTTCCTTCTATTTTTTTGTTACTAATGCCGTGCATTGCGTTTCACTGAAGTTTTTTATGGTAGACGTTTTTCGTTCGTTCTTGGACGGATGGTTTGGTACACGTACAAAGCGGGATAGTACGGGAATAAAAGGTTGATGCCACAAACGTCCAGCAATAATTTGTCCTTAGGACTTATTAATTCTCATACCGATAGCGAGGATAAGCGGAATTTTCACGTCAAAATTGTCGCTTGAATTACAAATTCCGTGAGATAGTTTGTGGCCTCGTTTTCATCCATCAAGGATTCAATGAATTTTTATGAATGTAACTTTTCGACGATTTGATTTTAATTTATTCTTCAATATAAAAACGTGGTTTGGTATTTCACAAAAATAATGAGAGCAAACGAGCGGAAACAAAATCGGACATAATTCACTTCATTTATATTGTATATGATAATATTATTAATTAAAATAAACTCACCTGGAATTTATTGAAATAATTTTTTCTTTTAATTTTTTGTCTTTTAACATTTATTTTATTTTTCACCGTTTCATAATTTGATTCACTTTTACATTTGCTTTTCAATTGGAGCGCACTGTTTTTTTTTATTCTATCTGTCAAAATTCTCGACATGATTGAGCAAAACTGGTCTATTTCTTGTGGTGGAAGTTAGGGCACATACGCATGGAATTTCAAGGGTGTGATTCTACTTTTTGATTACATTTTCTTTGTTTTCAATAGAAATAGTAATAAATATTTTTGGATTTATATGCCAGAAGCAATAAAAGGCTATATCAAATAAAGTTTTTGTTCATAAACATTAACAGCATCAATTTTATTGACAAAATATTTTATTTTTCAGTTTTGAATTTAACGGATTCCCTTTTTTGAATATCCGATTCACCAATTGAGCACATGACCACGTTTGAGCAAATGCCCTAATGCATACATACAAAGCTCGTTTTGTCCCATTTAAAATGCATTGCAACTGAACACATCCTTACTGAATAGGGCATAAATCCTCTCAATTCAGCTTGTAGGGTGAAAGAGCATGGACACCTTAAGTCGGTTCTCTAGGTAGTATTTTCTCTATGCTCCACAGAACGATGTCCATTTTCCAATCTACAATCCAACCCACAATCTGATTTGTATGGATATGTCACTGCTTGGACATGGATTTTTGCGACTCCATGAGATTTTCTTAGACGTGTTCCGTAGTCCGGCCATCGTTCATGGCCTGTGGAGTCGGGGTGTTACAGAACGTGGCACAGGTGACGAAAAACTTGGGTCTAAAATCCGACCCAAATCCAACTCGAGCTTTCGATCCTGCTTGTAAACGGGGTAAAAGTAGAAAGGTACGAAAATAATATACAGCTATGTCCCGGTCTACATTGAACGATTTTTCCCGTGCTGAATGGAAACTTCGACCGAAATTGGAAGGAACTTGTCGGTTGTACCTCTCAATCGCACACGATTACAACAACAATTTTTTATCGGCACTGGAAAAATCGTTCAATGTAGACCGGGTGTATACAGCTCCACAATGTGAAGGTTCGAATGTAGCAAGAAGTGCACGCTACAGCCACACACATTAGCCGCATTCGGAAACCTATGTAGAGCTATCCAGATACGTTCGTGTAGTTGTAATCCCTTGTAAAATAACAGTGGACTACAAAACAGCTTTTGCTGTTGGATAGCTATCCAACCTATCGGAAAAATGTTGGTATACGTTTGTATCCCCATGCGAAATGTCAAAAACAACCAAAACGTTCGAAAACCTATATGGATACGAACATATTTTAGATAGGCTATCGCATAGGTTTCCGAATGCGGCTATTGTATTCAGGGGGTAATTTTTATCCGAGGTTAAATTTGACACTTTCTCCCAACAGACTCACCTCAGTAGTGTCAAACATGTAACCCAATTTTAATCCAATTAGCAAATGGCATAAAAGGAAAGCATGTTGAGTAAAATGTACGTTTACAAACACATGATGATTTATCAGTTGCGAATTGCAATGATGGTGGTAGTGTTCCCAGATTGGTGGTTTTTCCAACCAAATTGGTCGGAAATCAACACTATGGTGGGAAGAATAGTGGGAAAAATGTATGGTGGGATTTATGTTGGGAAATTATTTCAATTTTTTTTTATGGTGGGAAAAAATTGGAGAATTTATTTTTCAGTTTTGAATTTAACGGATTCCCTTTTTTGAATATCCGATTCACCAATTGAGCACATGACCACGTTTGAGCAAATGCCCTAATGCATACATACAAAGCTCGTTTTGTCCCATTTAAAATGCATTGCAACTGCACACATCCTTACTGAATAGGGCATAAATCCTCTCAATTCAGCTTGAAATTGACAGAGCATGAACACCTTAAGTCGGTTCTCTAGGTAGTATTTTCTCTATGCTCCACAGAACGATGTCCATTTTCCAATCTTCAATCCAACCCACAATCTGATTTGTATGGATATGTCACTGCTTGGACATGGATTTTTGCGACCCCATGAGATTTTCTTAGACGTGTTCCGTAGTCCGGCCATCGTTCATGGCCTGTGGAGTCGGGGTGTTACAGAACGTGGCACAGGTGACGAAAAACTTGGGTCTAAAATCCGACCCAAATCCAACTCGAGCTTTCGATCCTGCTTATAAACGGGGTAAAAGTAGAAAGGTACGAAAATAATATACAGCTATGTCCCGGTCTACATTGAACGATTTTTCCCGTGCTGAATGGAAACTTCGACCGAAACTGGAAGGAACTTATCGGTTGTACCTCTCAATTGCACACGATTACAACAACAATTTTTTATCGGCACTGAAAAAATCGTTCAATGTAGACCGGGTGTATACAGCTCCACAATGTGAAGGTTCGAATGTAGCAAGAAGTGCACGCTACAGCCACACACATTAGCCGCATTCGGAAACCTATGTAGAGCTATCCAGATACTTTCGTGTAGTTGTAATCCCTTTGTAAAATAACAGTGGACTACAAAACAGCTTTTGCTGTTGGATAGCTATCCAACCTATCGGAAAAATGTTGGTATACGTTTGTATCCCCATGCGAAATGTCAAAAACAACCAAAACGTTCGAAAACCTATATGGATACGAACATATTTTAGATAGGCTATCGCTTAGGTTTCCGAATGCGGCTATTGTATTCAGGGGGTAAGTTTTATCCGAGGTTAAATTTGACACTTTCTCCCAACAGACTCACCTCATTAGTGTCAAACATGTAACCCAATTTTAATCCAATTAGCAAATGGCATAAAAGGAAAGCATGTTGAGTAAAATGTACGTTTACAAACACATGATGATTTATCAGTTGCGAATTGCAATTATGGTGGCAGTGTTCCCAGATTGGTGGTTTTTCCAACCAAATTGGTCGGAAATCAACACTATGGTGGGAAGAATAGTGGGAAATATGTATGGTGGGATTTATGTTGGGAAATTATTTCAAATTTTTTTTATGGTGGGAACAAATTGGAGAATTTATTTTTCAGTTTTGAATTTAACGGATTCCCTTTTTTGAATATCCGATTCACCAATTGAGCACATGACCACGTTTGAGCAAATGCCCTAATGCATACATACAAAGCTCGTTTTGTCCCATTTAAAATGCATTGCAACTGCACACATCCTTACTGAATAGGGCATAAATCCTCTCAATTCAGCTTGAAATTGACAGAGCATGAACACCTTAAGTCGGTTCTCTAGGTAGTATTTTCTCTATGCTCCACAGAACGATGTCCATTTTCCAATCTTCAATCCAACCCACAATCTGATTTGTATGGATATGTCACTGCTTGGACATGGATTTTTGCGACCCCATGAGATTTTCTTAGACGTGTTCCGTAGTCCGGCCATCGTTCATGGCCTGTGGAGTCGGGGTGTTACAGAACGTGGCACAGGTGACGAAAAACTTGGGTCTAAAATCCGACCCAAATACAACTCGAGCTTTCGATCCTGCTTATAAACGGGGTAAAAGTAGAAAGGTACGAAAATAATATACAGCTATGTCCCGGTCTACATTGAACGATTTTTCCCGTGCTGAATGGAAACTTCGACCGAAACTGGAAGGAACTTATCGGTTGTACCTCTCAATTGCACACGATTACAACAACAATTTTTTATCGGCACTGAAAAAATCGTTCAATGTAGACCGGGTGTATACAGCTCCACAATGTGAAGGTTCGAATGTAGCAAGAAGTGCACGCTACAGCCACACACATTAGCCGCATTCGGAAACCTATGTAGAGCTATCCAGATACTTTCGTGTAGTTGTAATCCCTTTGTAAAATAACAGTGGACTACAAAACAGCTTTTGCTGTTGGATAGCTATCCAACCTATCGGAAAAATGTTGGTATACGTTTGTATCCCCATGCGAAATGTCAAAAACAACCAAAACGTTCGAAAACCTATATGGATACGAACATATTTTAGATAGGCTATCGCATAGGTTTCCGAATGCGGCTATTGTATTCAGGGGGTAATTTTTATCCGAGGTTAAATTTGACACTTTCTCCCAACAGACTCACCTCAGTAGTGTCAAACATGTAACCCAATTTTAATCCAATTAGCAAATGGCATAAAAGGAAAGCATGTTGAGTAAAATGTACGTTTACAAACACATGATGATTTATCAGTTGCGAATTGCAATGATGGTGGTAGTGTTCCCAGATTGGTGGTTTTTCCAACCAAATTGGTCGGAAATCAACACTATGGTGGGAAGAATAGTGGGAAAAATGTATGGTGGGATTTATGTTGGGAAATTATTTCAATTTTTTTTTATGGTGGGAAAAAATTGGAGAATTTATTTTTCAGTTTTGAATTTAACGGATTCCCTTTTTTGAATATCCGATTCACCAATTGAGCACATGACCACGTTTGAGCAAATGCCCTAATGCATACATACAAAGCTCGTTTTGTCCCATTTAAAATGCATTGCAACTGCACACATCCTTACTGAATAGGGCATAAATCCTCTCAATTCAGCTTGTAGGGTGAAAGAGCATGGACACCTTAAGTCGGTTCTCTAGGTAGTATTTTCTCTATGCTCCACAGAACGATGTCCATTTTCCAATCTACAATCCAACCCACAATCTGATTTGTGTGGATATGTGACTGCTTGGACATGGATTTTTGCGACTCCATGAGATTTTCTTAGACGTGTTCCGTAGTCCGGCCATCGTTCATGGCCTGTGGAGTCGGGGTGTTACAGAACGTGGCACAGGTGACGAAAAACTTGGGTCTAAAATCCGACCCAAATCCAACTCGAGCTTTCGATCCTGCTTGTAAACGGGGTAAAAGTAGAAAGGTACGAAAATAATATACAGCTATGTCCCGGTCTACATTGAACGATTTTTCCCGTGCTGAATGGAAACTTCGACCGAAATTGGAAGGAACTTGTCGGTTGTACCTCTCAATCGCACACGATTACAACAACAATTTTTTATCGGCACTGGAAAAATCGTTCAATGTAGACCGGGTGTATACAGCTCCACAATGTGAAGGTTCGAATGTAGCAAGAAGTGCACGCTACAGCCACACACATTAGCCGCATTCGGAAACCTATGTAGAGCTATCCAGATACGTTCGTGTAGTTGTAATCCCTTGTAAAATAACAGTGGACTACAAAACAGCTTTTGCTGTTGGATAGCTATCCAACCTATCGGAAAAATGTTGGTATACGTTTGTATCCCCATGCGAAATGTCAAAAACAACCAAAACGTTCGAAAACCTATATGGATACGAACATATTTTAGATAGGCTATCGCATAGGTTTCCGAATGCGGCTATTGTATTCAGGGGGTAAGTTTTATCCGAGGTTAAATTTGACACTTTCTCCCAACAGACTCACCTCAGTAGTGTCAAACATGTAACCCAATTTTAATCCAATTAGCAAATGGCATAAAAGGAAAGCATGTTGAGTAAAATGTACGTTTACAAACACATGATGATTTATCAGTTGCGAATTGCAATGATGGTGGTAGTGTTCCCAGATTGGTGGTTTTTCCAACCAAATTGGTCGGAAATCAACACTATGGTGGGAAGAATAGTGGGAAAAATGTATGGTTGGATTTATGTTGGGAAATTATTTCAAATTTTTTTTATGGTGGGAAAAAATTGGAGAATTTACTTGATATAACAATGTACCCATATTTCTCCAACTTTATTTTCCACTCATTCCGTATTCTCATATTTATACATGTATGTATTATGTACTATAAATTTGAAAGATTTTTATTTTACAGAAAATCGTGTTTTGTTTCTTAATATAAAAACAATCTATTATCTCTATCCTCTCAGGTAAGTTCATGGACCTAGTAGATATGGACCGCTAGCCGGTCGGAATTCCCATACAAACATACGAAACACCACCTCGTCCTCGGTTCCAACGCTCGTCTTCAACGATACTCCTTTTGTCAGCTCAATCGATAAAGCCAATTTGCTTGCAGCACAGTTTGCTGTTAATTCGTCGCTGCCTGAAAGTGTTATGACTCCTCCTGTACTTGAGAGCGCAAATGATTCTATGGGACAAATCTTCTTCCGCACTCGTGCAGTTGCCAGAGTTCTGAAAGATCTCGATATACACAAATCCGCTGGCCCGGATAGTATCCCTCCCATTGTTCTGAAGAGGTGTTCTTCAACGCTGGCAAAACCACTGCGTAAGCTTTTCCATCTGTCCTACTCTACTGGTCTCTTTCCGAGTGGATGGAAAACAGCATTTGTCCAGCCTGTCCCTAAAAAAGGCGTGTCTTCTTCCCCCTCCAACTATCGGCCAATTGCGCTTACGTCCCTTCTTTCCAAGGTCGTGGAAACGCTGATTAATTTTCAGCTAAAGAAATATCTCGAAGAACGAAAGCTTCTTAATGACCGGCAGTACGGCTTTCGTAGCAATAGGTCCACTGGTGATCTGATGGTATATCTCACCGAACAGTGGCACAAATCTTTACATCGTTTTGGAGAAAGTAAGATTATTGCGCTTGATATTTCTAAAGCATTTGATAGAGTTTGGCATCAAGCTCTCTTATCGAAAATGCGTGCATTTGGTATCGATGAATCACTTCTTCGTTGGATTAGAAATTACCTTTCGGACCGTTTAATACAAGTTGTATTGGATGGTTTCAAGTCTGAAATTCACAAAATAAATGCTGGTGTGCCCCAGGGTTCTGTCTCCGACTCTCTTCCTTATATTCATAAACGATCTTTTATCTGAAACTTCTAATCCATTAAATTGTTTCGCTGACGACAGTACCCTCAGCTTTTCATATTCGTTCTTAGATTCACATCCATGTCCTTCGGATGTGGAACTTGAACGGCAGCGTATGATAAGCTCATTAAATTCTGATCTCGACAGCATTGTCCAATGGGGAATAAAAAATCGTGTAGAATTTAATGCTTCAAAAACTCAATGCTGTCTACTGTCGTTAAAACAAAACCCACCCCGCATGCCACTATCCATGAGTGGCACTTGCATTGAGGAAACCGAAAAGCTTTCAGTCCTCGGTATGTGTGTCACAGACCACCTTTTATGGAACGACCACATATTCGACACCGCCAAAAATGCTTCTAAGTGTTTAGGTTTTCTCCGTCGATGCAAGAAATTTTTCTCCCCTTCTGATCTGGCTGTGATCTACAAAGCCTTTATTCGTCCAAAACTTGAGTATAACTCTCACATCTGGGCAGGTGCTCCAATAACCCACTTGAGTTTATTGGATAGAATTGAAAAGAGAGCTCTTAAAATGATAGGTGAAAGAACTATAACGGAAACATTCTCATCTCTTGAGCACCGTCGAAATGTTTCATGTCTTTCGTTATTTTACCGTTATTTCTATAAACAATGCTCTAGTGAAATAGCCAGTTGCATTCCTCCCCTCAAACAATTCAACCGTAATACTCGCGCTTCTAGGAATGCCCATCAGTTTACCCTTGAGCCCAATTTCGGACGTACTGTTAAGTACAGAGATTCTTTCTTTAGTCGCACTACTCGAATGTGGAATGCTCTACCCAGCTCAATTTTCCCCTCCCATTGTGATATACAGACGTTCAAAACCAATGTGCATCGGTATCTCCTTTTAAATCCCCTCCAATCTACCTAATCGCTCGTGCTGTGTATATCATCATAAGGGTAGTCACAACCCCTTTTGCACGCGCTCAATATAAAAAAAAAAAAAAAAAAAAACGTTGCATTAAATATGGTTCCGCCGATTAAAAGCGACAACAGCGCCTATTGGCAAACAAAAGAATTATTCCTTAGGTCGTCTGTTGCCAGTTAGCACATGGAAGCAGTTTTTCCAATAGAAACTAATGCCATCTTTTATTATTACAAATAAAAATGCAGAGTCATCTGTTTTTATTCGAATCTTTGACGTTTGTGTCTTAAGCTGCATTTAGACTCGCCGTGTTATGCTTTGTTGACATTGCTTGTTGTTGGTCGTACGTGGAATGAAGAAAGTTTAAATGATAAAACCGATAGCATTTTTTAAGAAAAACAAAATTGGAACGCGAATTTAAATTAATTATTTATATACAGATACAATTTTAATTGGTATTTTTTTTTAATCAAAAAAAAAAAACTTATTTGAAAATAATTTTATATGCAAAATTACTTGTAGTTTCGAAGAGGATCGGCATGAAAAAAATTATTTTGATCGGTTAATCTAAATAATGATAAAATGTGTGTAAAGAAATAAAAATCTGCGGCAATTTTGTTTCTTTGTCTGAAAGCTACATAAGGCAAATAAAGGAAAACATTAAAAAAATCTCCAGCATGCAAACAGCAAATAGTTTTCCTGTATGAAAGGGGACTAAATTACCAAAAAGTAGGATCTCTCCTTTTAAAAATAAAAAAAGGAAAATTAATATCTCCAGTTCGATTAATCCATTAGGCCTAGTTGGCGAGATCTTTTATTCTGTTAATCTGCCGTTCTGTTATGAATTTCTATACAAAAGTTTGAGCTGTCAAAAAATCTTTTATGAAATATAATTTTGGTATTCGGAATGCCAAACTGTTATGAAATCTGTCAAGAAATCTGCTATGAGTGCTGTCAAAAATTGGAAACTCTCAACAAATCTTTTACGAACCGCATTGTTGGTATTCAGCATGCCTTAATCTGTTATGGAATCTTTTATGAATCATAACAGAATAAAAGACACATTTTTGTGGCGAAACAGTTTGTTTACCTACAGCAGACCAGCTGATTATTGATAGCAGATTAAAGGTCTGTCACTATAAAAATATCCTTTTCGAAGTTCCATAACAGATCTTCCAAATAAATATTTCATATTTAAAAGTGCACTAAGCAAAAAAACAACTTTTCTATTGTTATTGTTTATCTTCTTCCATAGCAGACTTTCATAAAAGTTCGAACTCCTGAATACCAATTATAAAAGATATTTTATGGTGAACATCTTTTATGATTCATTGCAGAAAATTTATAGCAGAATAACCAGATCTGGCAGAATAGGCCTACATAACTTGTCATTTTACCTATATATCGCAAGTAAAAATTATCAATAGAATCGTTTGAGAGAAAATCAATTCGTCCTTAGTTCATTCTACTGTTTTATCGTTTACACTTTTGTTGTTATATGTACGACCAAAACCACTAATGTTAACGCTGTATAACACCGAAAGTCTAAATGCAGCCTTAAACCCATTGTAACGTCAAAAGTTTCACCATGTTTTCCGGAACCATCGTGAAGTTGGCTCCCAACAGTCCATGGTTAAGTTAGATGCAGTTCAATATACTTATTCTAGTACAAAAAAAAGAGTCCAGAGCTATAGTCCATTATCCAAGGTGAAAACATATGAGAATTAAGGTATATGCATAATTAATATTTAGCTTCTTACAGTACCTATATATTTGGTTTGACCATCCTGCACACAGAAACAGTCGTTTCTTCTTTTCCGAAAAAAAAAATCTGTTGTAGTTTTCTGATTTCAGCAACAATATATCGCATTTACAAACCTACAAACAAAAACAAAACCACCCCAGACCAGAGAGAGAAGCAGAGAACTGCTAGATTTTTGTTTGTCTCTATCTCTTTGGCCTAACTCTAAGGGCCAGTTTATTCACACTTGATCATCTTTATGTTGTGAAAAGTAATTTGATGACTTATCAACTTGACATCACTTAATAAAGTAAACAAACAAACCTAAGAATGAAAAGACATAGAAAAAGAAGGAAGAAAAGATGTTAAAAAGAAAAAGTAAAACAAAATTGAACAAGCCGAACAACTGTTGTTCTTATGTGTAAGCAAGCGGAGTTGGTTATTAAAAAATAAAGACGCTCTACTTAGAAACGAAAGTATTGTTCTCAATTAAAACTAAAAGTTCAACAGGTTATGGGACCAGTAGGCACCAACTAAAATAAAACATATGTGAAAAATAATAGAACAAAGAAAAAATATAAATTTTAAAAATAAAAAGAACATTGAAGAAAGTTTAACAAAAAAAAAATTGTAAAATGTCCGACGAAGCAGGACTTCAACGTATTCAAAAATTAAATGATACTGAAACTTATCAGTTATGGAAGTTTCAAATATCCATTTTTTTAAAAGCACACAATCTGTTTGGTGTAATAGACGAGTCGATGAAACCAGAAGATGATGGTTTCAAAATAAAAGATGCTAAGGCACAATCAATTATTATTCAAACAATTGAAGAAACAAAACTAATGACGCAGCTTCTGAATTGTGCCTGTGCGAAAGAAATGTTTGTGAATCTGTGTGACATATTCGATGGGTCGAAAAAAAGAAACAAAGAATTAATTATGCAAGATTTCTTTAACTTTAAATTCAATTAATGTATCGATATTCAAACAAATATATCGAAAAATGAAAATATTGTATTTCGTTTAAAACAATTAAACCAACAAATCGACGACGAAATGGTGGTGTCGAGGATTTTCAGCGCCTTGCCTGCAAGTTTTGAGTACTTCATCACACCGTGGGAGTCAACATCTGAAAATGAAAGAAACCTAAAAAGCCTCATTTCTCGTCTAGTAAGCGAGGATGAGAAGAGGAACCAATCCCGTGTTAAGTTGGAAGTGCCGGTGGCTTTTAACGTACAAAAAGAAAAAAATAAGGTACGATGTTTTAAATCTAATAACATTGGTCATTTTGCCAGAGATTGTATTTCTAAAATGTCATGCTCTATTTGTAAGAAAAATAATTATAAAGATGTAAATTGTTTTTTCAAAAATAAAAAAAATGCCAAGCCAAATGTAAATAAAACAGCCTTCTTAACTTATGCTAATAGGCGTGTTTTTTTGTGCCCTCTTTGTTAGCTTAGAAATAATGGCACCAAAAAACGCTCATCGTTGCTTCATAAAATAATTTGGCAGCACTGATATAATAATGACAATTGGCCGCGATCAAAAACCTATGCAGAGCTATCGGATAGCTTCGTGTTGTTGCAATCCCGTTTGTTAGCTATCCATGCTATCCGAAAATGTCAAAAACCGCTGACTTCAAAATGCAAAATTGAGATTTGTTTGCCGTCGTCGAGTTGTATTTTTAATTTTTTCAGAAAAATAATTAAAATAATATAATAATAAAATATGGATACGAAACTATCTTATCGCATCGATTTTTGATCGCGGCCATTTTCTGACATTTTGGCTGTCGACTGTTTGTCAACAAAAAAAATTGAACAAAATATCGTTACAATTTTGATAAACTAAAAAAAACGTCTCATCCCTGGAACAGGTCTTTCTTTTATTTATTGGAATGGAAAGTAACATTTATTTCAAATTAATAAATTATATTTTAACAAATAAAAAAAACTGGCTTTTAACTTTTTTTCTGTAATCTATTTACAATCAGTCGACCCGTGCTTCATGATCCATCTACCAATTTAATGAATTTTTGGATGAATTTTTGACATTTGTTGAGAATTCATCGGATAAATGTAGAAAATAGTGTATGGAAGCACTGTTTTTATTTTAGCTTAATTCTTAAGCAAAGATGTTTACCGCCGCGAACTAAGCACATTTGTTGTTGTATTTTACATGGAAATTTTTTTTAAACTAACATAGAGGGCACTAAGAAACACGCCTAATAAAATAGAAACACAAAGTAGTGTCAAGTTTGTTATAGATTCTGGTAGCACTTCACATATGGTGCAGGATAAAGACTTGCTTAACAATGTAACAAATATTGAAAACGAAATTAATGTTGCAAAGAAGTCAGAATTCATGTCGTCGGAATGTCAAGGTGATTTTGAGGGAACAAATTGTATCTTGTTGAAAACATTGTTCGTACCTCAACTAGCCAATAATCTTATTTCTGTGTCAGCTATAACTGACAACGGGGGTAGGGTTGTTTTTGAAAAATCGGTGGTACGTATATTTGATAAAAATAAAAACTTGATCTTGAGCGGTAACAAAGAAAAATCAGGGCTGTACTCGCGACCATAGAAAAGGAGTTGAATGAGGTTTCGTTTGTTGCAAACAAAATCCAATCAACCAACGATTGGCATAATAAAATGGGACACCCGGGCTTAAAAACTTTGAAACTTCTACCTAGTGTGGCAGACGGCGTACACATTCAATCCTTCAACGACCTCCCTAAGGTTGTGAAATCTATATCAAAGCTAAACAAGCCAGGCTGCCGTTTAGTACTCAACGTACTAGAGCAACAAGGCTGCTTGAGATTGTTCATACAGATGTTTGCGGTCCTTTAGAGGACTTTAGTTGAGATGGTAATAGATATATGTTAACTCTTTTAGATGATTTTAGTCACTTTACAAAAGTTTGTTTTATTAAACGCAAAAATGAAGTCTTGGAACTTGTTAAATATTATGTTGAGGAGGTAGAAAGAGAAAAAAACACAAAAATATCCCAAATCAGATGTGACAATGGTGGTGAATATACCAGCAACGATTTTAAAACTTGGTGTAGAGAGAAATGTATTCAGTTAGATTATACAATAGCATACACTCTACAGTTAAATGGTAAGGCAGAACGGTTAAACAGGACAATTATGGAAAAGGTAAGAGCTTTGCTATTTAGCTCCAACTCAGAAAAAGACATGTGGGGTGAGGCCGTTTTGTGTGCTACGTATTTAATAAATAGACTGCCAAGCGAAACTTTGAATTTCAGGACACCATTTGAAATATGGTTTGAAAAAAAAAACAGATCTAACAAATATACAGGCATTTGGATGGGTGGCATTTAAAAAGGAATTGACAAAAATAAAAAAACTTGACTCAAGGACAGACAAATTAATCATGGTAGGATAACTTAAAACTGAATATAGACTATTTGACTTGACTTTTTTTCATTCCACATTCGAGTAGTGCCACTAAAGAAAGAATCTCTGTACTTAACAGTACGTCCGAAATTGGGCTCAAGGGTAAACTGATGGGCATTCCTAGAAGCTCGAGTATTACGGTTGAATTGTTTAAGGGGAAGAATGCAACTGGCTATTTCACTAGAGCATTGTTTATGGAAATAACGGTAAAATAACGAAAGACATGAAACATTTCGACGGTACTCAAGAGATGACAATGTTTCCGTTATAGTTCTTTCACCTATCATTTTAAGAGCTCTCTTTTCAATTCTATCCAATAAACTCAAGTGGGTTATTGGAGCACCTGCCGAAATGTGAGAGTTATACTCAAGTTTTGGACGAATAAAGGCTTTGTAGATCACAGCCAGATCAGAAGGGGAGACAAATTTTTTGCATCGACGGAGAAAACCTAAGCACTTAGCAGCATTTTTGGCGATGTCGAATATGTGGTCGTTCCATAAAAGGTGGTCTGTGACACACATACCGAGGACTGAAAGCTTTTCGGTTTCCTCAATGCAAGTGCCACTCATAGATAGTGGCATGGGGGGTGGGTTTCGTTTTAACGACAGTAGACAGCATTGAGTTTTTGAAGCATTAAATTCTACACGATTTTTTATTCCCCATTGGACAATGCTGTCGAGATCAGAATTTAATGAGCTTATCATACGCTGCCGTTCAAGTTCCGAAGGACATGGATGTGAATCTAAGAACGAATATGAAAAGCTGAGGGTACTGTCGTCAGCGAAACAATTTAATGGATTAGAAGTTTCAGATAAAAGCTCGTTTATGAATATAAGGAAGAGAGTCGGAGACAGAACGGAGCCCTGGGGCACACCAGCATTTATTTTGTGAATTTCAGACTTGAAACCATCCAATACAACTTGTAAAAGGTAATTTCTAATCCAACGAAGAAGAGATTCATCGATACCAAATGCACGCATTTTCGATAAGAGAGCTTGATGCCAAACTCCATCAAATGCTTTAGAAATATCAAGCGCAATAATCTTACTTTCTCCAAAACTATGTAAGGATTTGTGCCACTGTTCGGTGAGATATACCATCAGATCACCAGTGGACCTATTGCTACGAAAGCCGTACTGCCGGTCATTAAGAAGCTTTCGTTGTTCGAGATATTTCTTGAGCTGGAAGTTAATCAGCGTTTCCATGACCTTAGAAGGAAGGGACGTAAGCGCAATTGGTCGATAGTTAGAGGGGGAAGAAGATATGCCTTTTTTTGGGACAGAGGCTGGATAAATGCTGTTTTCCATACACTCGGAAAGAGACCAGTAGAGTAGGACAGATGGAAAAGCTTACGCAGTGGTTTTGCCAGCGTTGAAGAACACCTCTTCAGAACAATGGGTGGGATACTATCCGGGCCAGCGGATTTGTGTATATCGAGATCTTTCAGAACTCTGGCAACTGTACGAGTGCGGAAGAAGATTTGTCCCATAGAATCATTTGCGCTCTCAATTACAGGAGGAGTCATAACACTTTCAGGCAGCGACGAATTAACAGCAAATGCCTAAAGCAGATGTGCAGCTTTTTCCATGCAGCGAAATTAAATTACACAGGTTCTTATGGGAGCAGATTCACTCAAAGTCTGCATGCAGCGCAGCGCTGCACGATGTCTCTATTTCTAAATTTGCTGCCTAGTTTCATTGCAGCCACAACTGAAAAACGCAAATTTCTAAATAATTGCTATTTGGCATTACTCACATTGACATCACCTGCCATTCTTTCAAAAAATTTGTTTGTGTTGGTGATTTTTGTTTAAGAATCCATGAAGCCGGCGTTGCCACCCTACCATCGTCCAACGAAGAAAATCTCATTCCAACACTATTGTGTCAAATCGGCAACGCTGTGCTTTCATGTATTTGTTTGACATAACTATGCATCATGAATGTCAGAAGCTATGCACATGTGTTTCGTGTGCAGCTCTGCATGCAGAGATGCGTGCAGACTCGCTGCACATCTGTTTTAGCCAAAACTGTGCTGCAAGCAAATTGGCTTTATCGATTGAGCTTTTGTCAGTATCGTTGAAGACGAGCGTTGTAACCGAGGACGAGGTGGCGTTTTGTATGTTTTTTACAAATGACCAAAAATTTGTACTACCTTTGGGACATTGTAGAATTTTTTGCCGTAATTTTTGATCATGTAAAAATTTGGTTCGTCAAATATGAACGTTACAGGACTTTCTAGCTTGTTGAAACTTTTTCCGGTTTTCCTCAGTAGGGTTGGCTTTATAACTTCAGAAGCTTACTTCTCTAACCCGAATAACCTCTTTACAGCTCGAATCAAACCATGAGTTTTTCTTGAGTTTGATAGATTTCAACCTATTCGGGATAAAATTTCTCATTCCACAAAGAATTAAGTTTGTAATCATATCTGCACTGGAATCTACGTCACTATCGAGGAAGTATAGTGACCAGTTAAAGTTCCCGAAGAAAACAAAGTTCCCGAAGAAAACATTGAGACCGTCCCAGTTGGCTTTCTCATACTGCCAAACGGTTCACTTGGGAGTTTTTTCTTTAACTGTGTTTTGGTGGCACGAGAAATTTATAGATATGACACAATGGTCTGATGTGCCTAGAGGCGATAATACACTTATAGTGTATTTATCAGGGTCAGAGGTAAGAAACAAATCTAGAGTGTTGGCGGATTGACCTGCAACGTCAGGAATCCGAGTAGGCTCGTCGACCAGCTGAGTTAGGTTGTTTATCTCAGCAAAAATCTCGACATACCTTCCTTCGGGTGTTGTCTGACCCGAATAGCGTAGCCACGAAGAATTATGTACATTGAAATCGCCCGTAACAACGATTTCACTGTGCGGAAAATGGGAAATAATTCTCTGGATGGAGTCGGATAGTGCATCGAATTCGTTGGAAGTCGTATTACTATCCAAACTAGGACTACGATAAATAAAACAAGTATGGATGATGCGCTTATAGATGGTGAATTTAAACCACATGAAATTAAAGTTCGTATTCAAACATGAACCATATTGTGGTTGAATCACTAAGAGGCACTAAGCTATAACCATGTAGGCTGAATTCCGAGTGATCGGTATTTTCCCCTACCTGGGTTTCACTTAGTGCCAAAACAGCTGGCCTGTTTTTCACAGTATAGACATATACAGCACAAAAATTCTGCCTCAGTCCCCGAATGTTGCTGTAGTCAACCCTAAATTCACCCACCATTACAATAAACAGACATAAAAAACCAAATCAGACAGTTATCTATGCTGATATCAAGTTTGGGACCCAAATGACTTCACAGTACAATACTACTAGTGTTATGCCTAAAAAAGCAGTGTACTGATCCGCCCCTGGATACACAAAATCAATAACAGCAATTTATCGGATATGCTTCGGCTTAGTCCATCATAAGAATTGCATGTAATGATACATACATATACTGCATATAATAACTAAGCCAAAGCACTGTGAGTGAAGTGGAAAGGAGAGATTAGGAATTACCGCTGTGCTATGAATGTTTTTGGTTTGAGCATCATAAACGTCGCTACACGTGTGCACTTTTGTTGTTATTTTTATGCACTGGCACTTGCACTATTTTTTATTTGTAACTTGTTTAAGTATGTATGTAGGTTATTGATTCTATTGATTTGCGCGGCGCGATTTGTGTAGGTTTTGTATTTCTAATTTTTTTTTTATTTATTATAGATTAGAGGGAAATGGATATTTTATTTATTTATTTTTTTTTTATAATAAGGGGCAATAGGAAAGGAAAAAAAAAAACAGAATATTGCAGTTGATATGATATTTATTATCAATTGATAGGGTTATTTACTGGGAAATTCTCAACGTAATTCACACTTTTACACACGTCCACTCACGGTGGGTTGCAGATCGGACTAATAAGAAAATTGTATTTGCTAGAGATGTTATATTTAAAAAGAGAAACGAATATAAAAGACGATACTTGATAAAACAATAAGTTATATAGTCCCGGTCTACATTGAACGATTTTTCCAGTGCCGATCTTTTGTTCGTAGGTGAAGGAGTGAAAAGTGAGGGGTAGGGATCAAATCGTTTGTACCACATAACTCGAACGATTTTTCCAGTCTGCTTATGTCCTCTTTCGCCCTCTTTCCAGTTTTTTGTGTGTGTTCAGTGTCAGTGTGCCATTGGGTTGATGGTGTGAGTGAATATCAATGTAAAATGAAGAGCACAGAAATAAAAAATGAAGAAGACAAGAAAAAAATCTCACGTTTTGTGTGTACATTTCACACGATTTCTGGAAAAATCTTCGTAGAAATATCGGGCAATGTAGATTGGGACATACGAGTATAATAGCGATAAAAATGATAAAGTTGAAGAAGGTAGCCAAAATTCAGAAAATGAAGAATATAACACAGCAGAAGATAACAATAACCAGGACAGTGACGATGAAAATAATGAAACAGCAAAACGAAATGAAACAGTAATACAAACGACTCCAGATCTAACAATAAATGAACTTGGAAGGGGAAAACGAAAAATAAAACTACCTGACAATTTAAATGACTACGTTGTACTTACATTTCAGGAAGCAATTTTAAAGATATATTTAGCCCGGTAGTAAGTCAATCGTCACTAAAAACGCTATTTGCTGTAGCAGCAGCCAACAATTATCATTTAATGACGTTCGATGTTAAAACGGCTGTTTTGTTCTTTATTGAACTTTATATGAATGTATATAATAAGAAAAATTATTACACCAAATGTTTTGTTAGTTCTTTAGTTCTTTAATGAACCTTTATTAACTTAAAAATATAACAAGAAAATTATTAGATACTGCTTTCCTTAGAGGTTGAAGAATGAGTGACTTATATCTATCGACCCATCAGGTTGCTTGCAAAAGGCAAGGTCAAAAAACTGAAGAGTCGGTATTATTGATACACAGCGCGTGAAGCCAGACGTTGCACTTTATATGTTTGCATAATATCGCATTGCGTCTGGTTTCATGCCGCTGTGGAAGTTGGGTGAGATATTGGATTTGAATAACATCGAACATAAATAATAAAAAAAAATATAAAAATAATGTGAAGTTAACTGTGAGAAAAAAAAATAATATAAACTAAAATGTGGGAAGTAATAAGGAAATCACTTCCCATCGTGTCAGCATATTTTAGTCGTATGAAAATGATGTTGACTGTTTATAGTAAGTTGAACATACTCCCCCCCTTTGAGGGATGTAATCACTCAACAACAAAAAAAAAAAAAAAAATTAGAACGCTGTATCTACTTCAAAGCGAGGTGCATGTCTCCTAGGAAACGGTTGAGGTTTTCTTATTTTAAAATAGTAAAATATGATGAATCCAATTATTACAAAAAAGAAAATTAAGTTTTTACCATAATGATGGTAGTCATGAAAATTCATATCATTTACTCGAGGTGAATCTTTATCTAATTCTTTAACTACTTCATTTATTTTGTCCCTTAAATCTTCTACTTCAATATAATTTGTATCATTTCTGGAAGATGCAATTAAGCTCGTATCTTTAGTAGGTATATTTATTTTGATTGCTTCAGAGATTCTTATTGAGGGAACAAATGAATTTTGTACTGTACTGTTGCTAATAACTCGTCCATTTATAATTATATTCGGTAGCTTCAATTTGCATGGTTTCAAAAATTCCATCAAACCACTTCCACTTAAGGTTAAGCTCTTTGTTATTCCATCACATATTAATAAACCAGTTATAGTGTCCTTAAGGGCAAATATTCAACTATTTGAATTTTTAAGACTGATCCATTGATCTTAAGAATAAAGAACAGCGATTGAGAGCACTCATTAAGTGATTAAGTAATGAAATTTCGCAAATATTATTACTTCCCTGATGGATCATTGTTGGGAGTTGTTGGTTACAAATATAATTTCTTGTTGAAAGAAAATGACAGGATAGTAATTGATTACCCGTTAATGCAAAATACCTATCTCTGGTTGAAGTGACTGCTAGATAAGGGGATGATAATTCTAATAAGAAACTTGAGTCATTTTGAAAAATTGGAAATGGAACCAGATTAAAAAGTTGAAATTCTTGGTTATCTACTAACGGAATCATCATTTCAAATACTATTGAATCGTTGAGACTTCTTCCTTTGATGGACGATAGCTTAAAAATATCAAGAACAGATGCTGTCGGAATGTTTATATTGGAAGGAAGATTATTCCTTATTATTTGAAGTTGTTTCATAAATTGGGATGTAGAGATGAAATAGAGATTCATTTTTGCATTATTGAGACTAAGCAGAACATCAAGCAACGTGTCCTGCATCCTCTCCAGATTTGTAATCGATAATATCAAATATGATGTTAACGCTGAAAAGCTTTGACTAGCATCAATTATCTCTTGATGCTTCCAATACTATTTAAAGATTTTTGAAAAATGTTTTTCAAGCCTTGATATTGATCATTGTTACGTTTCAGCAAATTAACTGTGGAGTCTACAATTGAGCTTTGTTTTTTGAAGAGATGTTGTTCATTTTGGTCAACCATTGAGATTTGATGCTCTATTTCTTTAGCGTCATCTTGATCCAAAATTCCAAATAGGCTATGGGCAACGTTTCCAATGAAGTCAAAAGGAGATCTAGAAACCCTTATTCGTTTGGTATAAGAAGTGTGATAATTATGAATTATATCATTGTTGGATTCAATTGCGAAAATTCTATGTTTAAATGAGTCAATGGTGGGTGAACAATAAGGATTAGTTTGTAATTCGTCTAAACAGAATTTATCCATTTTATCTATGTAAGTTTTCACTTCTCCTAGTTCTAGCCAATATGAAGACAAATTGTAGAAAATATAAATGTTCCAAAAACTGTTTATCGTGCTAGCGCTACCTATGTCCTCAAAATAAATGCCTGAAAAATTGTCAAGCTTGGTAATCATTATTGGGTTGCTGTTTAAAGAGGCAACTAAGGGAAGTAAAAGGAACATGAAACACAGGATTGACAACAGTGAAGCATTTAGGGACCTTCTGCTTCTTAATTTCATAGAATGTTGATTTTTTGGATGAGGTTCTGAATCTCTTTCCTGTAGCTCATTGTTGTCAACAGGTAAAGGACATATATTTTGTATTGCTCGTTGATAAGTTCCTGTTGCCGGCCTAATATTTGCCACTCTCACCAATCTGTCATTTCCCTTGATAACTTCAACTACTCGCCCCAGCTTCCATTTCATTGGAGGCTGGTTTGCATCTTTAAGAATAACCATTGTTTCAGGTTTTAAATTTTGGCATTTTACCTTCCATTTTATTTTCTGCTGTAGAAGGTGAAGATATTCGTTTGACCACCTCTGCCAAAAATGTTGTTGAATATGTTGAACCTGACGGAATCTGTCCAACTTTGAAATATTAATTTCTTTCACGTCAGGTTCCTGAAGTGAGGTCAATGGAGCCCCGATAAGGAAGTGACCTGGAGTCAATGACTCCAGGTCATTGGGATCTGAGGAGATAGGTGTGAGTGGACGCGAGTTAAGGATATATTCTATTTGAACCACGACGGTTGATAGCTCTTCATAAGTTAAAGAAGCCTCACCTAAAAATTTTATAAGTAATGTTTTTGCGGATTTAACTGCGGCCTCCCACAGTCCTCCAAAGTGAGGGGAGCGAGGTGGAATCTGTTTCCAATTGATCCTTATTTTCAGACAATTCGAGTTGATTGATGATTCAGTCTCAGCTGATTCAAGGAAAGCTTTAAAATCCTGTAACTGATTTCTAGCACCGACAAAATTTGTCGCGTTGTCGCAAAATATGGTGTGACATATACCTCTTGTACCTACAAATCTTTTTAAGCAGTTTATGAATGATTCGGTTGAAAGATTGCTTACGACTTCGATATGAAAAGCCTTTGTAGAAAAGCATACAAATACTGCTAGATAGGATTTTGTTGGCGTTTTTCCTCGAATTTTATAATGTGTACGAATTGGTCCACAAAAGTCGACCCCTGAATAATAGAAAGGCCGTGAAGGCACAATTCTCTCTTTGGGTAAATTTCCCATTAATTGATCAATAGATCTTGGTTTAGCACGGAAGCATTTAATACACTTAAAAACAACTTTATGTGTTTCTCTTCCTACGCATAAGATCCAAAATTATTGCCTAGAGATAGCAACAAGAGTTCTATGCGATGCATGAAGGTGTTTTTTATGAAGGTGCTCTAAAAGTAGTGTCGTAACTACATTATTTTTTGGAAGCAATATTTGGTTTTTTGCTTCTGCAGGAATTTCAGCATTTTTAAGTCTTCCTCCTACGTGTATTAACTTTGTTTTACTATCATAATATGGACTTAATGATAATATTTTAGAATGATTTTTAAGAGATTTCCCTGCCTGCAAGAGGTTATAATCTTCTGTGAATGCACTTGTTTGAACGATTCTGCAGAGTAATATTGTTCCTTGTTGTAGTTCCTCTACCAACAGGGAACCACTGATATTATTTCCAGCGCTACGAGATTTACGATTCATTATAAATCTGGAACAGAATGCAAATATTTTTTGCAAGGTATAGAATGAATTTTTATGATTAATTGAATTTAATATATCATTTTGAAGTGACTAATAAATTGTTTACAGTTAAAAATCTTATGATTATTAGATTTACAAAATTGACATTAAACTTCCCTCGAATTTTCATAAGCGGTGGTTACCACTTTCTTCCTCTCTTCTGGCTTCACTGCCTCTAGGGCTTGGAATCTGCATTCAACAAATTCAAGTAGCTGCGTTAGAGTTGAGCTGTTTCTTGGTGATTCCAGAGATTCTTCGAACAACATTCGGGTGTCCTTGTCCATTTTGTCCAGCAATAGATGCACGACTAGTGGATCCCATCCACTAGTATCATACTCAAGGTTGTTAATAGCTTGTATCACTTCCTTTGTAGTGTCATGCAGCTTTTTTAGGCTTTTGACGTTGTCACCGACGACATTATGTTAGAATAATCGGTTCAACTGGGCTGTTAAAAGAAGTCTCTTGTTGTTGAACCGGTCCACTAGTGCTAATTCATAATTACTGTCAGTGGCATGAAAATGCTGGATCAAGTTGTGGGCATCGCCAGTTACATTTGTCTTCAGGAAATATAGCTTCTGTGCTGGTGCAATTGATTGGTTGTGCACCATTTGCTTATATAGGTCGTAGAACTGTGGCCAATTGAGATAACTTCCGTCGAATTTCGGAATTTCAATTTTGGGTAGTTTGATTGCCGTTGTCTGTACCTTTTCACATGATGTACCAGCTAATTTGTTGTTCGGCAACCAGGTGATCCTTAAGTCCAAAATATCCTGTAGCTCGAAATAGAGCTCTATGTCGGCGACAGCTGCCTCATCCCCAAGTCGTTTGTAGGCAGTGGTTATTTCCTCCCAATTGCCCATAAGGGTTTTTTTTTTTTGAAAAAATTGTTGCGGACAGGTTTCCCGTAACTTCACTGGGCACTTTTTTATTGATTCTAGGAAAATTTTTCCAAGCAGCCGGAATTTGTTTTCCTTCGTCACCCTGTTGACTCTAGTTAGGAATTTCCCGGAGGTATTATCTTCAGAGATGGCTTTATCTCTAGCCCTGCTGGGACACTAAAAGGTTTTTGTGCTGAGGCGGCGGGATCCTTTGGTTGCCCTGCTGGGGACTTGACTGCTGTTGGTCCTATGAGGTCCTCTTTTTGCTGCTCCGATGGAAAATTGACTGCTGTGGTCTTTTCGTCAGGATCATCGGATTTTTCTTCATCCGCTTCAGCGAACCGCCTTATGATATCATCCTTCATGGAATCATACACCTTCTTGACCGCATCATAATATCCTTTGGTGAAATATTCGTGTGCTATTTCTTCAGGATAATTATCTTTTATCTCTCTGTCCACTTTATCGAAGGATTCCCACAGTGCACTTAGTCTATTGTACCGTGTATGTAAATACTGCAGAGTTTTTCTGCCAGGGCCATCCTTTCCGTAGTTGCGGGCGATGGTGCATATTTCCTTGCCTACCTCATCTTGTTGGTTGGTTAACTCAGTAATTGAGGACACCATTTTTTGTTTATTTATTTTCACTGTCTTTATTTTCACTCTCACTTATTGTTTTTCTTATATTTTATTTGTATTAATTGTAGGCCACTAAACTTTTTTAGTTAGTCCTGTCACGGTCGCCGAATGGTTTGTTCTTTATTGAACTTTATATGAATGAATATAATAAGAAAAATTATTACACCAAATGTTTTGTTAGTTCTTTAATGAACCTTTATTAACTTCAAAATATAACAAGAAAATTATTAGATACTGCTTTCCCTAGAGGTTGAAGAATGAGTGACTTATATCTATCGACCCATCTTGCCAAAGGCAAGGTCAAAAAACTGAAGAGTCGGTATTATTGATACACAGCGCGTGAAGCCAGACGTTGCACTTTATATGTTTGCATAATATCGCATTTCGTCTGGTTTCATGCCGCTGTGGAAGTTGGGTGAGATATTGGATTTGAATAACATCGAACATAAATAATAAAAAAAAATATAAAAATAATATGAAGTTAACTGTGAGAAAAAAAATAATATAAACTAAACTGTGGGAAGTAATAAGGAAATCACTTCCCATCGTGTCAGCATTTTTTTGTCGTATGAAAATGATGTTGACTGTTTATAGTAAGTTGAACAACGGCATTCCCTTACGGAGAATTGACGGATTACGTTTATATGAGAATACCAGAGGATTTTAACGCAGATGAAAACAAAATTTGCCAATTAAGAAAATCTTTATATGGCCTTAAAGAAGCACCAACAAGATGGAATGAAAAATTTTTAGAAATGATGAAAAATCTTGGATTTATTCAGACTAAAAATGAACGTTGTGTTCTTAAGAATAAAGATGGATCTGTCATAATAGCAATTTATGTTGATGATGGCCTCGTCATCGGACAAAAAGAACTCATAATAACGGCGTTAGAAGAGCTCAGTAAATAAATTGAAATAAAGATATATGAGGACCCAAAAACTTTTTTGGGTATGGAAATAAAAAGAAACAAAAATGAAATACAGTTATAACAGGAAGCATACACCAAAAATATTAAAATAATATTACACCTAGCATTGATGGTGAAGCAAGAAATGATTCAAAAGATAAAATACTTTTTCCGTATAGAGAGGCGATCGGTAGTCTCCTCTATTTGTCCACGAGAACAAGACCAGATATAACACATGCGGTAGGGTAATCTAGCAGGCATATGGAAAATCCAAACAATCAGGACGTAGTTTCAATAAAACGAATATTTAAATATCTCGCTGGGACATTAGGAGAAAGCATTTGCTATAAATCGACTTCAAATATTTCAGAATTAGAAACATACTGTGACGCTGACTATGCGAATGACTGTGAAACTAGACATAGTACAACTGGGTTTGTTATTATGTTATCTGAGGGTCCTTTGACATGGTGTTCAAGAAGGCAACCAATCGTCGCACTGTCGTCTACAGAAGCCGAGTTTATTTCGGCAGCAGAATGTTGCAAAGAGGCGATGTTCCTTAAATCCTTGTTAAAAGATTTAGGTATCAATATTAGGGTTGTATTTCATATTGATAATCACTTACTTTACTTTACTTTTGATGGCGCTCACAGCCCAGGATGGGCTTCGGCCTCAACTAACAAGCCCCTCCAGCCAGCTCTGTCCCTAGCTAGCCGCTTCCAGTTGCGCACACCGAGTGCTTTGATGTCGTCATTCACTTGATTGCGCCACCTGTTACGGGTTCTTCCTCTGCTGCGTACACCATCGGGGTTGGATTCGAAGACTCGTCGGGCAGGTGCGTTGCTGTCCATACGCTCCACGTGCCCCAGCCATCTAAGCCGCTGTATTTTCAGCTTTTTGACCAGGTCAACGTCGCTGTATAGCCCGTATAGCTCGTCGTTGAATCTTCTCCTCCATACTCCTTCGATACACACCGGACCGAAAATCACACGAAGAATCTTCCTCTCAAAGCACCCTAGCAGATTTTTATCCGAATCTTTCAGTGTCCATGCTTCTGACCCATAAAGCAGGACCGGGATGATTAGGGTTTTGTATAAAGTCTCCTTGGTTCTCTGAGAGAGGGCCTTACTACTTAAATGCCTTCTTAGACCGAAGAAACAGCGGTTGGCAAGAGTAATTCTTCGCTTGATCTCTGCACTGATGTCATTCTGCGATGTAATAGTGGAGCCCAGGTAGACAAAGTCCTTGACAACTTCGAAGTTATATCTGTCCATCGTGATATTTTGCCCGAGTCGACGATGTTGAGATTCCTCTCTCGATGACAGCATATACTTCGTCTTGTCCTCATTAACCGCCAATCCCATTCTAGCCGCCTCCGATTCAATGCTCGCAAATGCCCCTGCCACAGCTCGCTTCGTTCTGCCGACAATGTCTATGTCATCCGCATATGCAAGCAATTGAACGGACTTTTGATAGATTGTACCGCTGGTGTTGACATGTGCGTTGCGTACAATGGCTTCAAGAACGATGTTGAATAGGTTGCATGATAACGCGTCGCCTTGCCTCAATCCTTTCTCAACATCAAAGGAATCGGTGGTGTTCTTACCAATTTTGACGGAGCAGCGAGATTTCTCCATCGTCATCCTGCACAAGCGGACGAGTTTGGCAGGGATGCCGAGACTCGACATGGCTCTGTATAATTCGTCCCTTTTCACGCTATCATACGCGACTTTAAAATCGATAAAAAGGTGGTGTGTATCGATCTGGAATTCCCGGGATTTTTCTAAAATCTGTCGGAGTGTGAACATTTGATCGACGGTTGACTTGCCTGGCCTAAAACCGCACTGATAAGGGCCGATCAGATCGTTGACAAAAGGTTTTAAGCGGTCACACAGGATGGCCGACAAGATTTTATAAGCGACGTTTAGGAGACTAATTCCTCTGTAGTTGGTACATTTCAGAACATCTCCCTTTTTATGGATGGGGCACACTATACCGAGGTTCCATTCATCGGGCATACTTTCCTCCGACCAAATTTTGCAGATGAGCTGGTGTATGCTCCTAGCCAATTCATCTCCCGCTGATTTAAATAGTTCGGCTTGTAAGCCATCCGCACCTGCAGCCTTGTACGACTTAAGTTTGGATATCGCCAGCCGAACTTCGGTTAGGTCGGGTGGACGGAACTCTTGGCCATCATCGTCCAAGTTGAATGGAGCGTTCTGCCTATTAGCGGCATCTTGGCTGTCTTCGCCATTAAGCAGTCTAGAGAAGTGTTCTTTCCAGATCCTCAGCACTGACTGTGTGTCTACTACCATATTCCCACTCTCATCTCGGCAGGCTTCCGTTCTAGCCTTGAATCCTTGGGTGGATCGCTTCACCCTCTGATAAAATTTTCGAACATCTCCCCTACCGCTACAACCCTCAATAGACTCTACCGCCCGCTTCTCGTGCTCTCTCTTTTTCCTCCTGAGAAGTCGGCGTTCCTCTTTTCGTTTCAGCCCGTAGAGCTCCCGGGCCACTCTCTCAGCAGCTCTTGTTCGAGTCTGCAGCATTGCCTGGTAGGCCTCGTCCTTAGCTGCATGCGCTAGCCGGCACTCCTCATCGAACCAGGGGTTTCGTTGTATTCGCCTAGTGAAACCCAGCACATCAGAGGCGGCACTTCTAATGGCTTGTTGACAGTGTTCCCACTGGTCCTCTGCACTTGATGCTGGTAGCGGACCTCCTGAGAGATTAAGAGTTACGTGGTCTGCAAAAGTTCTGGCAGTCTCTTGCGATTTAAGCTTCTCGACATCGAATCTTTTCACAGCATCCGCTCTGCGTTGTCGCGTCATGGATATCCGCATACGTAGTCTAGCTACCACCAGGTAGTGATCCCAGTCAATGTTGGCCCCTCGGAACGTTCGGACGTCCAAGATACTGGAAGCATGTCTCGCGTCTATCGCAACGTGGTCGATTTGGTTGACGGTTACTTGATCACGCGACCGCCAAGTCCCCTTGTGTATATTGAGGTGTGGGAAGTAGGTGCTTGAGATGATGACATTTCGCCCCGCCGCAAAGTCTGCCAGCCTGTGTCCGTTGCCGGAAGTTTCGTCGTGTAGGCTGTGTCCTCCGACTATCGAACCAAAGATGCCCTCCTTTCCGAATCTTGCGTTGAAGTCACCAAGAATGATCTTCACGTCGTACTTCGGGCACATATCATACGTTGTCTCCAAGAGATCGTAGAATGCTTCTTTGGTTGAGTCTTCTCTCCTTTCATGGGGGGCGTGAACACAAATCAGCGAAATGTTCTTAAATTTGCCTTTGATGCGGATTGTGACCAGGCGCTCGCTTACACTTCGGAAGCCCAAGACTTCTTGCCTAAGTCTTCCCCTTATCACAAAACCACAACCCAAGAGCCGCTGACCCTGTTCCTTCAAGCACCCGCCGTAGTAGATGTCACACGTTTTCAGTCTCCGTACGCCCTCTCCATCCCATCGCACTTCCTGGATGGCTGTTACGTCAGCCTTTAGCCTGTCCAGGTTCTCCACTAATTGTTCGGCTGCACGTGTTCTGTATAAGGACAGGACGTTCCACGTGCAGATCCGAAATTCATTGTCCTTGTTTCGTTTGCTGGGGTCGTCAACTTTAAAATCATCCATATCCGAGGCTTGTTGTTGTTTCGGAACAACTTTTTTTTACGTGGTAGGGAAGTTACCCCGACGCACAACCCCCGACCCGGAGGACCAGACCCTTCGTATAACTCCAAGGGTAGGGAGCCGGATAAACCGCTCCTTATAGGCCTGAGCTACAAATATGTCGTAGTAGCCCATATAAGGTGTTCACTAAGTAGTTCAACCTAACTGGAACTGTAGACGCCACCGTTGATTCCATATAGAGAATTCGTCCGCTGCCGCCTCGATGATAGGAGAAGTGCCTTAGTGGGAACACTCCTCCCCCCCCTCTCTCGTTGGCTGTCCCCAACAGCTTTCCACGGGGATTTAAACCCCGTCTCCAGCTGAGGTACTAGACACCCGATGTTCACCACCTGGAGGTGAGAGTAGGAGTTGGTAGACAGAGGTGGGTTTTGAGAAAAACCTGTGGACGCTTGTGTCCTCTTGAATGCACATAACTACCCTTTTGAACATCAGAGTTCTATAAATCTTATAAACACCGGAGTTTTTAATAAAATATCCAAGCATATAGATGTAAGATATCATTATATTCATGAACTCGCTGCAAACAATGATATTAAAATAGAATACTGTCCTCCTGAATTTCAAAAAGCTGACATGGTCACAAAGTCACTATGCAAAACCAAATTTGAAACCAATAAATACAATTTAAGTAGTAGCCCGTAGCGTAATAGTTAGTGCGTTCGACTGTCACGACGAAGGTCTGGGTTCGCTTCCCAGCCTCGTCCACCTAAAAACTTAAAAGTTTTTTTCAGGGCTACTGCCTCTTGCGAGGAACTGACAAATCCTCCAAGAGTATCACTTGTCACGAATAACTGCTTCTCGTCTAGCCGTTCGGATTCGGCATAAAATTGTAGGTCCCTTCCATTCCTGTCGACAGGCGCACACTGGAATGGTTGCGAGTTGTTAGTCACTAGGCCCTGGTTCTTCATGAGCTGTTGTGCCACCCGATTTATTTATTTTTATTTTTTAAATACAATTTAATGAAAAAGATTTAACGGTAAAAAAGAAAAAAAAATATATATATTTGTTTTTGAAACATAAACCTAAACTATTAGTTTTTGAAGTATTAAAAAAAAAAGGTAATAAAATAAAAATTAATAAATATAGGTATAAATACAATGTTTAACTTTAAATTAAATTCTTTGATCAAAGCTTTTATTTTTATGAATTGATATGTAAATATAAATAAAATATTTAATTAAAATTAAAATCATAATAAAATACAAAATATGCAGCTATATCTTTTGTGAAATAAAATTTCTTTGAACAAAATGTTACTTAAATGTACATATTCATGTCTAAATATTGATACAATATTTAATTAAGCTATTATCTAATATTTTGATAAATCAAATATTTAAAATCAAATGAGAAAAATCTCAAAAATGTATATATGTAAATATACAAACAAAAAAAAAAATAATAATAATAAAAATTTATTTGTAGAAGTAACAAAAAAAAAAATTTTGTTAAAGTAAAAAAAATTAGGAGAAGGTGTTGTGAAAAGTAATTTGTTAACTTATCAACTTGGCATCACTTAATAAAGTAAAGAAACAAACCTAAGAATGAAAAGACATAGAAAAAGAAAGAAGAAAAGATGTTAAAAAGAAAAAGTAAACAAAAAAAAATTGAACAAGCCGTACAACTGTTGTTCTTACGTGTAAGCAAGCGGAGTTGGTTATTAAAAAATAAAGACGCTATATTTAGAAATGACAGTATTGTTTTTCAATTAAAACTAAAAGTTCAACACTTTAATCAAGGATTATTCCAGTTGATAATCATGGAATGCGTTTGTTAACTAAAATTTTAATCAAAGAATCTATGATTTGAGCAGTTAATTGAAGATATCGCTAATCAGCCGAATTTCCGTGATTAGCACCATTTAATCAAGGATTTACAGGAATTCAGTTTGTTCATGCTTGATTTACGCACTCGCACGATAAACAGAAATACGTTTGCTCATTAGATATACCTTTGCGCCATCTTGGGTTTTCTGTGACGTCTCGATCATCTTTCATAAAAATAAAATAAATCGGGTGGCACAACGGCTCATGAAGAGCCAGGGCCTAGTGACTAACAACTCGCAACCATTCCTGTGTGCGCCTTTCGACAGGAATAGAAGGGACCTACAATCTTATGCCGAATCCGAACGGCTAGACGAGAAGCACTTATTCGTGACAAGTGATACTCTTGGAGGATTTGTCAATTCCTCGCAAGAGGCAGTAGCCCTGAAAAAAACTTTTTAGTTTTTAGGTGGACGAGGCTGGGAAGCGATCCCACACCTCCAGCGTGACAGTCGAACGCACTAACCATTACGCTACGGGCTACTACGATCATCTTTCATTATTATTTTAATTTTTAAGTGAAGACTTATTAAATTTAGCATTTAAAGAAATTGTTTTTAAGTGGTAAGAACAGTAATAATATAAAAAGCAATAAGAACAATCAAATTAGTGGAAATAAATATTTTTTTTTTAGAATTTGTTATGACTATTTGTGACGTCACACATGAAACGAGCAAACCTTGTTTCTTTTTATTACTGTATGTGGCCACTTTTGACGTAAAGTGAAACAATTAAACAAAAAAATAAACAATATACTTTCTCTGGCTTCTACGTTTTCACCTAAAGGTAATCCGGATTAAAAAGAGTAGTGTGGTGAATATGCCCAGTTATGTAAACAACGACACATTAGTACAACTTTGCGCGCCATCTTTGAATGAAATAAATAACTAAATCCATCACGGTTGGTGTCCAGGCTCGTTCGTACTGGAATAATGGAATGAAAAATTTTTGGAAAGCACCATCTAGCAGACCCTAGAAAATTCTAAAACCCTTTTTTCGGATATAAATACAGGGCCACCAGTCCGAAAGCGGCAGGTTGATTCTAACAGTGAACGAATAGATGTCGATGTGAAAAATAAAGAGTTGCATACTTGTATTTGGTTGTAGTAATAAAAAGTATTAGAAGAAAAGTAAAAGATTAGTTTGACGTGTTCACTCTGAATTGTCCTTCAAATGTCTATGACAAGAGTAAAACAAAATTATTGCAAAAAAGGATTATGATTTCGTTGCAGTGAAGAAATTTAATTTTAATAAATAAAAATGTGTAATAACTTAAAAATATTGTTATCCCAACATTCTATCCTTCAAATTTATTTTTAGGTGATGATTGGATCGTTGGATAGAAGACGTATTTACTGAAAAAAACGCCAGCAATGCCTGATGAAGATTTTAAACAAAAGAAAAATGTATTCGTTCAACTGAACATTTTTATGAAATCTCATGTAATATGATATATAAATAAATGCAAAATTAACAACTTAAGTTCTTTCATTTCAAGTTTTTGTCTGAAGGTCTTCCAATATGCCTGAACTGTTACATTATTGATGATGTACATACTTCCTTAGCATAGCCCATGACGTCATAGAAGAAAAAAACGATGTGTAGGTCCCAACTAACAAAATTGCTTCCGATTTCAGACATTATTCTTTAGTGACCCAGAAATCCTTCTGACGGGAAGCCAAATCGGTATAGGAGTCAAAGGTGATATAACTGATCCATTAGACTTTCAATTAGCAATAACATCAGCGTCACATTGCGATGAACTGATGTTTCTTTAATCATATCCAAAAGTAATCTAAAGAAATATAAATGCAATCCTTAAAGTTAGTATCTTGCTTGGGTTGCTATAATGTTTATATAAGCAAATATGGAAAGGCTTATATTGACTCCATTTTGCCACCATTTGCAATTCAAGTAAAACGTGTTATGTGATTGTAATAATTAATTTGCAATAATGCGAATGATCTCATGCTTTTTTAGTTTTGCAAAAATATGGACTTCTTTATTATTTGCATAAATAATTATGTGCAATGAAAACATTAGGCTCTTATATTAATTCACGTGCGGCAGGCTAAAACGCTTTCAATATATTTTTTTTAGATAAATTCTGAGTTATAAAATTCTTTGAGAAAGTCGATCTTGAACTGTGGAGGTGAGCGAACGTTAAGCGACTTTCCCAGTGTTTTCAAATTAAAATCGTGTGTGCCTTAGTACAAGTTAAGCCAACAGATTTTTATATAGTGCAATAGCACAGAAGTAGAGTGGCCGATCCCGAAGCCGAAGATAGCCGGTTCAATCCCCAGTCGGGGTCAAATATTTTATCGGCTTTTTTCCACAACAGAGAAGTCGAAAACTTCATAGAGTGGGAAAAAACTCATTTGCGTGAAGCAAAAAAGGAAAGGTGCCACCCATCAACGCATACAAGATGGAGTTAGAGGATACAATCAAATTATGAAAGTCAGACATGTAGACAGGCATTCTATTTAATGTTCCACTTTGGAACAATATACAAAAATAAAAAATTTATTGAAAGAAACAACAACTGAGTTCTTCAGTTTTACTCCGAAAATATAAAAGTTTCAAACGGTCCTTCTAAAGGGCATAGATTCCTGCACGGAACCTCAGGTGCTCTGAAATGAGCTCCGTCGAAAAGCGAGCGAAGATCTCGAGTTTATCGGGGTTAAGCCGTTCGCTACAGTTAGAGCCAGACGGGAGAAACGGAACCTTCCGTTCTTCCTAGTACAGCTTTCGCCCAGCAGCAAACTGGATAGTTTGAGGTGTATCTCCGTCCTCAACTACCAGGTTGTCACATGGGACAAATTAAAGAGGTGCGGCGACATGCTTCAATGCATGCGCTGCCAAAGGTTCGGCCACGCTGCAGCAAACTGCGAAATGCAGTCACGCTGCGTCAAGTGTAGTGAGAACCACATTGTAGGAGAGTGTAAGCTCGGGCAGGAACGGGTCGAATTGACCCAACTTAAATGTGCACTTTGCCAAAGCGACGGGCACCCTGCAAACTATCGGTGATGTCCGACGTTTCAGCAATTGAAACATAACAAAGCGGCAAGGCAAGCAGAGGTAGAGAGAAGACCACCAACGCGTCCTTAAACAACAATTTCCGTTAATCCCCAAATTTCCTACGCCCAAATGGCGTCAGGAAAGGGAAACAGGGTACAGCCTGCGCCAAAGGCAGCCGCACCGGCCTTCGTGCCTAAGGCTCCGGACGCACAGGCCGAAACAAGAGGTTTGCTACTGGCCATTCAGAGTCAAATAGCAGGACTTCAAAACCAGATAAGTGAGCAGGCGAAAAGGGTGGACAATATCTACTCTGCTTTGCCGAGCTTAACGCACTTTATAGGTTAAGGGCGCGCTGCCGGAGAGGCCCTTCAAGATCCTTGCTGTGAATGTAAATTCATTGATTAGGACTGAACGTAGAGCAAATCTATTCCAATAGTTGAAAGATCAAAGTCCAGATGTGTTTATGGCCAGCGAAACTAAGCTGAACCAGAAACATAAATTGACTAACAATAATTACAATATCGTGCGAAGAGATCGGCCCAACTCCACTTTGGGGGGAGGAGTCGCAATCTTTGTACGAAAAGGCATAAATTATAAAGTAATATATAATAGTGAAGTACGCAGATTTCGGTTGCTTGAGGCGTGTATCGTATGCATTCCTCTCAAACATGGGAAGCGGATGTATGCAATTGCGGCTTATGCACCGGAATCACCTCAGCCAACTGAATTTTTAACACAGCTAGAAAAACTTTTTCAACGCTTACAACTAAACTCGGAAGAGAATTACTATCTCATGGCCGGTGATTTGAACGCCAAACATGTAGATTGTTGAAATCAAATACAAAATCCGAGAGGTAGCCATCTATTTAATTGGATGTGTCAATACAACGTTGAGTGTATGCTCGACCTTCTGGCTACTGATAGGCCTTCGTTTCCAAGAAGCGGTTCCTATCTGGATCTATTGCTTAAGGACTCAAGAATGACAATTACTGACACTGTTGGTCAACGACCAATAAACTGTTTACGAACGATAGAGTACGACAGTGACCACTGCGGACTTGCGGCCGTAATTCAACCTCCGAACGAGCTCGTGGAGTTGGAGGAGTATGTGCCAGTGCATTCTTACAATTACAGTAAGACTCGCTGGCCACGCTTTACCAGCGCTTTATCGAGTGAACTACGTACGAACAATATATCCCCACCAAATGACAGGAATTTAACAAATACTGAAATTGAAGAATACTTAGAAAAAATGGACAATACGATCCAACGAACAATGGAAAAAAACAATACCAAAATACAAAGAACGCGAAGCCACAGACATGTACCGCAACGCGACCATCGACGCACTACACAGACAAAAAAGTGGACTTTTGACAAGACTAAAACTCTTGTACAGACAGTTTACTGACATACACGATCTGGAGATTAGGACACTGAAGTCGTCAATTAAAAACATCAACCAATTGATCAAGGAAAATTACCGGTTGTCTATTAAATTAAAAATTTGTATTGGGACAACAAAATTCGGGCCGTTAATTCTAGATTCTAGCGATGTTTCCTCAAATTAATAAAATATTTAGACGGAATGATCAAAACGAACTTCCGTGTCTTAAACTTCAGAGACCGACAGAGACGTACTTCTGATAGCAGGCATAGATCCAGAGGAAGCCGTCTTGGATGATGACCTCTTTATAATCGAAGATCCTCGTCAGAAAGTGGAGGCTGTGGGGGCTGCTTTCCAGCAAGTGTACAAGGTGAATGATAGCATTCGCCCGAACCATGACCTGGAAAACAGAGCCTTGCTTCACCACTTCTACCTTCGAAATGAAATGACGCAATGGCGAGCAGAGAATCTCGGTTTCACCGGGTTCAATGAAGAACCATTGGCAAACGCCACCATCGCCGAGCGAAACGGGGCTAATTCCCTGTTAATTTCGAAAGTTGAGCTCCAGCTCATCTTCGCTTCATTAAAGAAAAAGAAGTCAGCAGGAATCGATGGTATATCCAACGTTGTACTGCGACATCTGCCTCAGAAAGCAGTTGACATTTATGCAACACTGTTTAACAACGCTCTGAATAATGCATATTATCCAGGGCGGTGGAAAACAGCTGTGGTTCATCCTCTCCCGAAAAAGGGAAAGGACAACTCCAATCAACTCTTCTTCTGAGTATCAGTAAGGTATTTGAGAAAGTTATAAATAGAGCTCTGTCCAAGTGGGCGGAGGACAACAATATCATACCAGACAATCAGTTCGGTTTTAAGGCGGGGCATGACACCATTCATGCCGCGTCTAAGCTCGTTTCTGATGTCCAATGGAACAAATTTAAAAGACAGTGTACGGGTGCTTGGCTGGTTGACTTGGAGAAAGCTTTCGACACCGTTTGGTTAGAAGGTCTGTATCTAAAGCTAGCCAGACTGAGCATAAGTAAACCACTTTAATATATGCTTTATGACGTGCTCAATGGTAGAAAGTTTTTTGTCAAAATTGGCAATGTAACTTCTGCCGCAACCTTTGAAATTAAAAATGGTCTTCAGCAGGGAGCGGTGAACTCACCGATTCTCTTCAGTATTTACACCAGCAATCTGATAGGTAGTTTAGCACATGCCATAGCGTATGCCGACGATCTAATTGCGTACAGAACAGCTCCAACAGTTGAGGTCATCAGAATTCTCTTGCAGCGTGACTTCGACAAGATTCCGCGATATTGCGATGACTGGAAGTTGAAAATCAACTTTCAGAAATCCGAAACTATTCTGAGCCTCTAGGGATACAGGAAAGAACTGGGGCAAGCTGGTGATCGTAGGGCCACATGGACATCCACTGGCGAATAAAAGTGTAGTAAAGTACCTTGGCATCTGGATGGATCAGTATTTGTATTTCGACAGACATATAAGTGCTGCTCTGACCAGAGCCAGGGGAGCTTTTGCCCTGACAAAACGGTTGTTTTATAGCAGCCGTCTTGACAGCAGGGTTAAGGTGATTTGCTACATGGCCCTTATCCGGCCAATGATTGCCTATGGATGCCCGGTATGGTTCAACGTTGCTCCATCTCAATTGGAAAAGATTCGGGTGTTTGAGAGGCAGTGTCTTTGACGCTGCCTTGGATTACACAGAACACGAGAGTCGGAGTAAAAACATTATTATTCCAACGAGGTTCTATACAATGGAGCCAACATTAACAGAATCGATAATTTTATACTCAAGCTGATTCGGGGTCACATTGCAAGAGCGATGTCCTCAGCAAATAGCTTAATTTTCGGGGCTTACTACCCCAACACTGATTACTACGAGAGTGTGCGTTTAAGTGGATTTATCCCACCCGATGCTTTCCTCTATTTAGACAGTCGAGGGCTGATACAGGATAGAGCGGCAGTTCCGCTAATCTACCACGTCGGCCGCAGAACTGTAGATAGGCGACTCCTTTATAGTCGAGACGTCCTCGCACAGGGCGGAGCAGAGCGCCTTCGGTTCAGTAGGACTGTGCCCGATCGGGACCGAAGAGACAGTGTAAAACAGGAGAACCAGTTTTGGTGGTTAAATCAAGAATAAGATAGTTGATTAGTTGACCTAGTTTTCTCGTCTTGGCCGACTTACATAGTTTTAAGTGTATTAATTAAGTAGGGACAGGCAGGGTGGCACAAAAAAAAAAAAAAATTATAAAATCCAAAAAAAATAACAAAATTGAAAATGCTTGCTGTGGCTGTTCTAGTTTTAAGGTAGTTGTAAGTAGTTTTATAGTAGTTTTAAGTATAGTTTTAAGTAGTTTTAATTAGTTTTAATTAGTTTTAATTAGCTTTTAAATAGAAATAAAAAAAAAAAAAAATGATATAGTTTCCAAGTTTTTTTAAAAATCTTTCTTGGAAAAAATAAAACCATGAAAAGATATTATTTTTAAGTAGTTCGTAGGCTGAAAGGCATTAGCATTAAGTTATTGTTTAATTTAGAGCGCCCGCTTGGGGCCAGTAAGTTTTTTTACAATATTGATAAGTAGGCTAGTTTTTCATGAATTTTTGTCTAGCTTTAAGATAGTTTTTAAGTTGAATACAAAATAAAAATGAATTAAAAAAAAAAAAAAAAAAAAGAGATTGGCCGAGCGGTTAGCGAGCTCTACAAGTAGTGCGAGGCATACAGAGTTCGATCCATAGGCTTACCTACTTGTTTTTATTTTTATTTTTCTTCACACTCTATACTTTACTCCTTTAGCACTTCATTCGAACTCGCTTAGAATGTTCTTGACTGCAACTGAATTTCCTTCTTTAAGGTGCTATTGGAGTTAAAAAGTTCTCCTTTTTAACTCTATGGAGTTCTAAAGAGAGATTAAATGAGTGCAATAAACGATTATAAATAGCTTCTATGGATGAATATTGTAGTAAAATTGTTAGTTGGGGTATGAATAGTCGAATAAAAATTATTGGAATTTCATATTATTGATGACTTCACTTGGTTTGCTTTGATATATATGTACATATGTATCTATTTATCAACACACTGAACATTCACAATATAAGGATAGTCCACAAAGAGGCAGTCCTTTTCCAAAAAGTCTTTGTTGGTCGACAATTTGATGGTTTCGTTTTTCCTCAATTCAATTTCACTGTCACCGGAGCCACTGCCCTCAATCAAGCCGGAACGGATTTCAGGTCCCTTGGTGTCCAATGCCACATCAATTGGATAAGTGTATCCCAATTTGGCTGAGTAGTTCTTACCAGGCTGGACGAACATTGGCTATGGTTTCGGCATGGTATTCGTGAGATCCATGTGAGAAGGTCATGCGGGCAACGTTCATGCCAGTGGCTATCAATTTCTCGAGCATCTCAACGCTGCGGGAGACTGATCCAATGGTACAAATGATACCGGACAAGCGTTCTTGTGGTGCTGGTGAATGAATACGGGTTGGAGATGTGAATTGTGGTTTATCTTGTCGGCCAAGACTTCAATAATGAGGTCGACATCCTCCGGTGCCCACGTTTTCCTCTGTTTTTTCGTCTCTTTTGGTTCCATTATTTGTAAGTTATTTATTTTAGTAGTTAAGGATAATATTAAACATACAATTTAAAGTTTTTTTTATTAATACTTACACAAAATTAATTCCTAGACAATCATAAAAATAAAGTTTTGACATGTTTTTTTTTTTTTGTTTATGTCAATGGAGAAAATGACATTTGGATAGGTGCGTTCCACGAAATAAGGTTTGTTTGTTTTGACTATCTTCTAATTCCAAGAAGATTTCGATGAGATTAATTTCTAATTTTTGTATGAGGAGATTATAATTTGTATGGGAAATCTTCAAGATTTCAGAAGATTTCAAAGAAGATTATGGTAAAATCCACTTAAATCCGGATTAAGTGGAAGGTGAAAACGTAGTATGATAATCAAATTGCAGATTTAACCCACTGTGAACAAACTGGCCCTTAAGGCTACCCGTTCACATGAATATATTTTTTGTTCAAAAACTTGCCCTCGCACTAATAACTTGTGCCAATTAGTGATATTGATAGTTGAAATTTATAACGTGTGTAGGGTGCCCTTTGTGCTTGCCTTGTATCTTTGCATTTATCCTTCTGGTTTATTTTTTTGCTTTGTTATTGTTGCGCGAAACTTAATAAGTAATTATGTCTATCCTTTTTCCATCATAGGTAGGTAGGTAGAGATGGCGGTCACAAGCATCCTCGCTCGATGGCCCAATTAACGCTGTAATGCGCCATCATATTTCACCATTTTTATGAATATGTTCCTAGCTAAAAAGCCTTTTATTTTATATATTTGATTTTATTTTTTGTATATGTATAAGAAGAAATCAGGAAATGATACAAGATTCTACAACTGTCATTTACTGTTATCAGAACAAGACAAGGCATGTGTTGCTCTTGGAGTCTATACATTCACCGGTTTTGACACACTAGAAGGTTTCTTCGGTTTTAGGAAGGTCAGATCAGTGAAATGCATTCTTCAACCAAACAATATGACACACCTGCAAACAATACAGCGAGTTGGAGTTGTTGAGGAACTATCTGAAGAGCTGTTCATTCAACTGCAGTTGTTCATAATTAGAATTCACGAAAATGGCAGCAGTTGCACAATTATGATTTTGCTAGGTTACCCCCTGATTAAGAAGCATTAAGAAAATATTGCCTCGGAAGCCACTTGCAGGCTTCTGAATATAAAAACGCAAGACTTTTAAAATGTCTACTTCCAACTGACCTCGTTTGGGAAAAGCACCAAGATCGATTGTGACCTATTACCCACACCCCACCCTCACGTCTAAGTGGAATCCAATTGCCTCAATCTATTGAAACCCTTGAAGAGGAGTCTTTCGTCGAAGCCGAGGAAGAATTTAATGGGGTTCTCTATGATACATCCATTGAAGATAGCGACATAGAAGATGAGTTCAATGACTGATTACAAGATATGTAACGTAGCTTTTACTATCCCATTAATGTCATTACAGTAATTCAGCATACAAAGTATGTCAATCTCTAAAAAACTTGGGTCGAAGAGTTGGTCTTGAGGATGTGTTCACCACAGTGCTTTTGCACATGTGCGAGTAAAATTATTTATTTGTTTGTTTTGATAGCTATGTGAAGTACCTACTAAAATTCATTGAATTTGAACTGTTTTTGTGTAAAATAAATATATTGTTGCCATACCATTAAATGTAATCTCAACACCATATGAATTCAACTTCAAATGGGGCTCTCAACTCACGTGACGGAAAACCTGGGTCGAAAATCCGAAACATCCAACTCGAGCTCCCGATTCTGTTTGTAAACCGCGGTAATATCAGGAACGTTGGGCGCCATTTTCAAAATTTCATAAATGACTCCCAGGCTAAATTTCACCTAAATCATGTCATAAAAAACTTCCCCCCTCCTCCCAAAAAAAACGCACGGGTTTCAGTTTCCTAACCGGGGTATTATGATTCATTTTGCCAGTTAAGTTGTCTCTAAATTTAATTATGGGTATTTGTAACTGGTGATACCGATTGAACAATGCGTTCTGAATTGGATACAAGTTCGAGAATTTCCCACCGACTACGGCCAGAACCCAATACAAAATAACTACATAGGCCTACTTTTGTACAAAAGTACAAAAGTGAGAAAAAAAAAACAATGGAAAATTGTGCATGGTGGCTTTATTTTCGTAGATTTTGTTTTTTTTTAGGTTTAATTTCTCCCCAAATACAACTCGTGGTAAACTCTAAACCACAAATCAACTCGATTTCAACTTCCTTTAGTGCCTGTCCATATTGGATTTTTAATGCTTGGTGTTAACATGTTCGTTGTGTCCATACGATGAAGAGTAAATACCATAGATAAACAATACCTAGATGGGAATCTTTCGTTCGTATCACCCCCCCAAACCCATTTGTTTACATTGTTGTTTTTGTAATTTCATTTCGTGTCGATAAATAGATGTGAATTGCAACAACAATTTAACGCGGTGAGTTTGATTTGTTTGACAGTTCAATTACTATTTGTCGGGATGTGTTTGGAAAATTCTTATTCTTAAGGTACAAACACACTTAGTATATGAAATTATTTTAATTTATACCTAAAGGTTGGACTCCATCATGGTCAAATTCCGTCGAAAATTTTTAGAAACTAATTTAAGTAATCACAAACCGATGCGTTGACAACATTTTTGTCAGTCATCGGGTTCATATAGAAAATCGCCCCGTTATCATTGTGGCTACTCTCAATTATTGCCATACAACATAATATTAAAAAGTGAATGTTTTGTTGTCGTGAATGTTTCGCTCCGATCGAACGTTGATTTGAAAGATCCTTTATACAATTTTAATTTTGTTGTGACAAAAAAGGTCCCCTAAAGTAATGCGAAAAATTTGGAATACCAACAAAACCTTCATCTGACAGAATAAATTTGTATGGGGGAATAAGAAAGCACCCACCGAAATATGAATCTCGTCTGTTCTAAATTGCAAAAACACTTTAATAGATGCAACTCTGATTGAGGACAACATACAATAGGCGTGTTTCATTGCAAAAGCCATCCATAGTTAAGAACGATCTTACGTACATTACAAATACAACATCGCTAGTAGCTCTACGCCAAAAATCAACCCACGGTGGGATTCTAATCACATCGCACATAGTTTGAAATAAATGAAACTATCTCATTTCGACTTTTTAATAAAATATGCATCTAGGGAGTTTTTTGCCAAGTTTATTCATCTTTTTAATCTTTTTGTATGGTAAAAACATCACATATTATATTTCATGAAGTTTCTCCCAAACCAACCCGAAAGCGGCGCGGAACATTCGCCGACGGCAATTTTTGTTGTTATTTAGCATATTGTTTATTTGTCATTTTTGTTTTTATTGTGAATGGTTCGCCCTGCATAGTGAATGTTCCGCTTTGGTTTGGGAAAGACTTAAATCTAAACAAAGTATAAATGAAAAGTAAAAATTAAGGCAAGACCACACTTAACTTTCAGCGGAAATACACTTAACGACGCGACGCGGTAAAACATTTTTTGTAAGAAATTGTATATCGCAACAGAACTTCACAAAATTTCATACAAATTATTGTGAATCGCAGTTCCGCTGCAGTTCATTTCCGCCTAGTGCGGTCTTAACTTAAGCGGCAACCGAACTTCATACAATTGGATACGAATTTCTGTGAATTCAGCATCCATGCAGTTCCGTCGAGTATGATTTACTTGTTTTTGCTTTTTTTCACCATCCACTTCATTGCACCTCCCATTCATAGTTATGTGTAGGACAACTCTCATTCAAAAAAAGAAATCCCTAAAGCAAAACTAAAAGATAAATTGAAACATTCAAAAGCACTACTTCTTAAATAATTTTCCAACTCCAAGATAAATGTATGTTTATCTACTTCTTAATGTGGATTTCCTTTCAACAAAAAAAAAAAAAATCAAATCTGTGAAGAAAAAATTTGATTTGTTTAAATAAAAAAGATCAAAAATCAAAACTTTACACTGGCTTGCACACACCAATTTTTTTGCGAGTTCCTTACAACGAAAAAAAATTTGATCTGCAATCGTTGAAAGGAAATCGACATTAAAGAACCTACGAATTTCAGCATTTTTTGAACAAACCCTTGGATTTTTAAATTATCCGCCATTTTGTTCACGAACCGAGGTGAAACTCGGATTTTTTTTTACGTACACTAGTGCAAAAATCCGATTTTCACCACGGTCGTCTGCACGTACACTAGTGCAAAAATCCGATGTTCACCACGGCCATTTGACGTTTGAGCTTTAGGCAAACCGAATTGATACCCGTTGTTTTCCATCTAGGTATTGTTTATCTATGGTAAATCAGTTCAATCTACCCATCCCTATCTCCCACCCTTGAAATCTATCTATCTTTCAATCACACAATAAAAAATCTATCATGTCGAATCCGAGAATATTGTTTGAAAGTGGCGCATCGGTGCAATTTGGGTGGAATCTACCCATCTCTTTTTTACTCACATAAAATCTACCTGTCTCACTGCATGCACCTAGCATTAAAAATCCAATGAGGACAGGCACTTAGCCAAACACAACCACACCACCATCCGTCCTGGAATTTTATTGCTATTCCTATTCAAATAAATCTTGGTGTTTATGTGCATGCTTTTATATAACAAACAACACAAGCACACAGTTGTTGAGAAACAGAAGAAAAATTCTGGAAAACTAGAACACAAGATATAAACAAAAATATTAATCTTGAATAAATAGAATTTTTCATACTCCTGTGTTTTCCAAAGATTCAAAAGCAACAATTTGGTAGGATTACGGCCAAAAAAACATTCAAACAAGATTTTTTCGTGTTCATTGTTCAATCATTTTATATTAATTTGGAGCTTGCCACTTAACCCATACCAACAGAAACTGATGCACACCAATCAGTCGAGTGATATATAAATTGCTGAATAGAGCAAGAGCATTGTTTAACCAAACTGTCAAAAGTTAATATATGGCAAGATAGAAAGAGCAAAGGGGAGTTTTTGTTAAAAATGAAGTACTGTTTTTTTCCTCCGTTAAAATTCCCCTTTTCTAAGTGAGAGAAAGAGACCGTTTGTAACTAAATCCATATTCACTCTTCGCGCTTGAAATAGCTGAATTAAAGCAAACCAGAAATAAAAAATTATAGGCGGACGACGAAACAACATTTAGATTAGTACGCGAATATGAGTGTGTTGCTTTTTTGATAAAAAAAACTCAGAAATCCAGAAAATTCATATATTTTCAAAACAACAAAATCAACAATCAGCCAATTAACACACTTCGAATCTCTCAATTAATTGTTTTATTTACATTAATTTTTATTAATACCAACAAAAAGAAACATAAAAAAATCTGTGTAGTTTGTTTTTCTCCCAGAAAACGATAACAACGAGCGACTCATTGAGGATGTATATATGTTGTGCTGTGCGCCGAATATGTGTACATGTGAATGGATAAATTAAAATAAAAAGAAAAGATATTCAGAATTACACTTAAAATTAATCAACCAAAAAACAACCTGAATAAATATTTAAAGATCTGTGAAAATTAAGTTATTTTTAACAACTAACTCGATAGTAGTTATCTGCAATTCCGGAGTTATCTCACAAGAAGGAAAAAACCTAAAAATAGCTGGAAATCCTTATGGCAGCCGAAATATGATGAGAATTCCGATTCAATCATCACCACCACCAATAAAAGGGCTCCTTAGGAAAAGGTAACACGAAACAATTAATATTTTAATTGTCCATAATAAATTGAACTTTTCATAATATATAAGAAAATGCATTTTCCCTAAAAGTTTTCCTTAACATGATTTGATATTTTTATTGGAATCGAAATTGGGCAAATTGAACTGCAATATTTACTGAAAGTTCTTGGAGCGTTGGAAGGGAACCGGTGTTGTTAGATTTGTAATCAGAAATGTGCAGGGATATTCGTTTCAGTATTCTTGAATGTCTCCTTGGCCAGGTTCACTGTCATATATTGTGAAGTGATCTTTAGAGATATGTATGTCCTCCAAAAGTATACATTTGGAGTGTTCAGGAAAACGAGATATCGGAGATTTTGCTCCATCAAAAGCTGAGCAAGCGAATCCCCAAATTTGTTTCCTCATTATTTTTACAGCAAACAGATTTTATGCTGAGGAATCTTGTTCAGGCAACTGAGATTGCTGAGGTCCTCTGAAATCTGCCTTTCCTGAACTCGCATATTGCTTTCTGAACATTTAACATAGAGTTAGTTACCTATTCAAAAGTGACGCTGGCCCGGGTTAAGCCAAACAAAAAAATACCTATAAATTAAATTTTGAAATAAAGGGCTACTGTTGGCGTGAAACGTCTCAAGTCATGCTTTTAAAATGTTGGTGCACAAAAATTATAGCTAATGTCTTCACAACAATTTTAAAATTAATATCCTAAAATACCTACCTACCTAACACAATTGATTTCGCGTCGTTTTGTTTAAAAGCTTAAGATACCAAACATGCTTTGCATAGACAGGTGTATCTCACGAAAACACTGCTTTAATATACTCGAGGTCAGACCAATGATGCAATGTGGCTTATAATGTACCCAGTTCACTTCGACGTACAAAATTACGTTTGACATCTGCGGAGTATACTTTCGTTCAAACTGATACTCTATTCCAGCGCTCAGGACCTGCAAATCCAAAAAATAATAATTGCTTCAAAGTGAAGGTACTTGTGCGTTCTGCACGAATCTCAAGCTTAGTGTGTCAATGAAATTGGCATCCGGTGGACACTGCGATGGCCAAATGACTACAGATTCAGTTTCTCAATCGGAAAAGAACTTACCGTAGTGTTTTGTATGCTCTTGCAGGGAATATAGCTATAGGTAGTTTCAGTTATGGGCGATTCAATTATCGCGGGTGCAACAATTAGACAGACTTTAAGTATTTTTAAAATAAAATAAAATAATATTTTAATGAAATTATTACTTGAAGGGTTGCATTTTCGACTATTCGCTTGGGATTCGTTTATAGAACTCAAATTAATTAAATAAATCGTCAGAAAAAAGGTTTCAAAGTGCGATCGCGGGTGCAACGAATTTGGCCCACCTATCTTGATCATAGTACGAAAAACACAAAAGTCTGTTAATTGTGAAACATTTATTATGTTTTTCTTTCATTTTATTGAACGACATTGATTCAATCAACTAAAGACATAAAAGTTAAGATAAAAAACAAAAATCAACTACGATTTTTTCACTTTTGAAATGAATATTGACATCAGTAAAACCATATAAATGAACTGGATAAGAGATTTAATAACATATATTGCTAGTCAGTACCGTTCTCTATTAATTTTTAGTTTGTTTTTTTTTTTTTTCAAATACGTCCAATATTTTCGAAAAATACTGTGGTGCGATTCTCTTATCGCTGCTGCAATATTGAGACTCCTTTGAGTAGGGGCTTGCCACAAGATGAGACTCGGCGAGGCTTTTGGATTTCGTCTTGTTAAAATCGAAAATTTTATTCTCGTCTCGGTCTCGTGTCGATCTCGTCTCCGTCTCGTGTCAATCTCGTCTCGGTCTCGTCTCCAAAAAATACGATATCTGGACAACCTGTTGATAGTTGGAACGTCAAACTATAATTTGTCCCCCATATAGTTTGAACACGAGCAGAAGAAAATAAGTTTTTATCTTAAATTGGATTTTTAATTTTACTAGACAAGCTGTAGATTTCGGTCCAAATCCCCAATCCCGTCTTGGCCTCGTATCGGATGCTTAAAATGCAGTCTCGTCTCGTTTCGAGACGCATTCAAGACCGAGACCGTGACTCGTCGTCTCGTGGCCAGCCCTACTCTGCATAAAGTTCAGCATTTTTTTCAAGCTTGCGCCTATATTTTTGTGAAGCAGTCTCTTTCCATACTTCCCTGCATTTTATGTTAAATTGTTAAAAAAAAAAAACAATCTTGAACAACAAAAATTATTATTCAAGGCATTTTATTAATAAATATACATATATGATACATGACTCAATAATGATAGTCGTTGATAAGTTGCACCCGCGATCTTAATTTAGCGATCGCGGGTGCAACCAATTTGAATCAACGTTTTTTTTTTAATTCAACTTACAATTTACTACTAAAAACGACTGGTTAAATTTTGTTTTTGATTTTTTCTTACTTAACAAAGTTTCACTAAAGTTAACACTTTATTTCTATGAGAAAAACAAACTTTTTTATATTATATATTTGCAATCAATAATAGTTTAAAAAATAATAACAAAAACGTTTATGTTTTTATGTTAGCGATTAAATAACATTTGTGACAACATGTCTACCAAGTAAATCATAACCTCAAACTATCGGTAATGTCTTTTTAGGGCTTTTGTTAGCAGCTATGATAGTTGCAGTTCATACTGACTCTTTGTGTGACAATGTTGCAAGGCGCAAAAAAAAGTGTTTTCTTTAAATTAGGTATATTTTTTTTTTTAAATAAATTCAAACCATCTACCTTGCATTGTTGTACAAAAAAAATTAAAAATATTGTAATTTATAAATTGATGCCGAAAATCGTCTATAGCGGAATCGCTCTGATTGTTTTTATTGAAGAACCAAAGTTAAGCTTTGGGTAGGCTGTAATTTCTGAATATTTAGATTATCGAGGTGCCCCAACTTCTTCTATTTCTTATTGTTTTTTTTTTCAATATTCTTTCCATTTTAGAAATAAATGTAATGTAAATAAAGGCGAATGGGAAAAGTGGTCTGCCTACTCAACAGTAATGTGTCATACATCGTTGAAAAGGTAATTGCAATTGCAACAGTTCATTGTATGGCCGATAAGCTCTAAGTCATGGGGTTCAAGAGATGTTCGGATTCAAAGTACCAACAACTTCAATAATGCATTTCCTCCTTACCCGTGTTTTTTGGCATTCTATAAATAGTACAGTAGAAAATTACCAAAAAACGCATCCGCATTAGCCTGGTTTTTGTATTTTAAAATTGGTTTAACTGAAAGAACACCTGTCAGAATATTAAAAAAAATCTTTCATACAATTTCCCTCCTTACACATATGCAACGAATTGTTGCGGTGATAACGGAGAGGAGAAAAAAGAAAGAACCCGAATATATAACATCTAACTTGTGTGTGGGTTGTAAAAATGCTAGTTGTCCAAATGCAATTGTAAATTAGAAAAACCTTCATTTGGATGGGCACGATTAGGTGACCTCGGTGGTGCAATGCGTAGTGCAAAGGCCTCTGAGGTAGCTTGGTCTAGGTTAGAATCCAGTTGACGGCAAAACAATTTATAAATTAAAATTGGAACTATAGACTAAGCACCACTAAAAGGAATCTGATGATTGGTGTGGCAGCCATGAAGTTGCAATAACTCCAGCCAAAATGTAATACTCGGTGGTAGCCAACACAAGTGGTTGTTGTTCATTCAAAACCTTCAATGTTAAATATGACGGAGCGAAAGCTATGCAGGCTAACTGCAAGTGATATCACGAGAAAACACCTTTAAAAAAAAATATATATATTTGTGAGAGTCAGAAGCAGTCAAAATTAACTTCACGAAGCAACTAATAGTAACCAACATTTGAGAATGAAATCACCAAAAATCCATTCGAGACTCGGAAAACTATCCACAGTATGATTCTGCTTTAACTTTAATCGGCAGTATACTGCCGATGTTGTATTTGTTATTCATGTAAAATCCTACTATGGATAGCTACTATGGAATACTACTATGGATAGATTTTCAAATAAAACACGGGTATTGTGCTCTCTTCTAACTACTCACCAGCAATAAATCATTAATTTTTGAAAAGGTTATTGCGTTCTCTTTATTTAATTATAAAGGCATTAAGCTGTAAACTATGGGGTTCAAGAGATATTTGGAAAAAACGCAGAATGGCACAATAACGCATCACCATGTTTTTTTTCCAAATATCTTTTGAACTCCATAGTTTACAGCTTAATGACTTGTGGCGATTTCTGTATCACGAATAGTTTATAGTGAAAAAATGGGCACGACTTGATCACAAAAACTTGCTCTCGTAGCTAACAACTTGAACGGAGTTTAAAATTGACAATGTACATATATAGTGGATCTATAACTTTATGATAAATTATTACTATAATTTAATGTAATTTTTTTTTAATAGCTTAAACAGATAGAGCTAAAAAAAAGTATGCTATATTATTTATTTGATAAATGTAAATTTATGAAAAAAAATTTCAAAAATCGTTAGAGCGGTTTTCTTAAAAATTAATTTTTTATATATAAAAATTGTTGAAAATTTTTAAAAATAAAATTTGGTATGCCAAATTTTAGAATTAAATAAAATAAAATTTTATACAAATTTAAAAAAATATTCATTGACCCGTTTTCAAGATATTGAATTTTCAAAAAAAAAAAAAATTTAAAATTGTAAAGGACCTCTTAAATAAAAAATTTGGTTGAAATCGGTGTAGCCGTTAACCAGAAATTTAAAAACCAAAATATAGGTTCTAGGACAGGAACCCGTTACAAAATTTTTTTTTTCTACCAAAATATTAATTATAGTAATTATAGTAGCTCCTAATTTTTTTTCAAAATCGTTAGAACCGTTTTTGAAATAAATCAATTTTTTTGTATATTTGATGTATGGGAGGTACCGTTATTTTTTGGGCTAAACAAAAAATTTCAATTTCCGCTCTAGGGAATCACCAAAGGACCTTAAGTCCAAAGTTTGAAGAAAATCGCTACAGCCGTTTAGGCTGCAGGTCGAGATAAAGAAAGACAGACGGACAGACAGACAGACAGAATTGCGAGACCCACTTTTTACGCATTCTCTATCATCGTAATGTAAGGGAAAAATATTATCTCGATTCTTTTTTCTGTACGAATTCTAAACTTGCCCTATACTACTTATATCGCAATTAAAAATATGTCAACTTTTATGCCTCTAGGACGTTAAGTTTGGCCACAAATAGCGTTTAAAGATAAAAGTCGTTTTTTCATATCATGCGCTACGTACTAGTTATTATTATTAGGCGTGTTTTTTTAATACTCATTATTAAACTCACTCTTAGAAATAGAAAAAACGGCTATACTCACTTTATACTCATTTTAAAATAATTTGTTTAAACTGTCATTGTCAGAAAATTATGTTTTTAAACATTAAAAAAAAAAAATGGATGAAAAACTTAAGAAAACCTTAAATTTTCCAAAAGACTTTTGAAATATAGTTTCCATTTAATTAAACGATGAGGATAATGATGAGATAAATAATGAACCCTTTTTTAGGAGCTGATGAAGTTCAAATGACTGCCATTAATATGCAAGACGGTAATGCAAAAGTGAACAGTTTCATCGAAAATATACATATTTGCCTACAAGCTACAACAGTGAAAAAGAGTTCAATACCAATGCGAAAATTATTTAATTTGAGTCGAAAACTATGAAAACATGATTTAAAAACTGTTTTTTTTTTTATTAATTCAGGGTGTGTGTTATTTATTCATGTTTTGTTTTCTGCATTCACAGCTGTTTTCCATCTCTTAGACTTAGAGGCATCAGTTTTTTTTTATTTATTCAAAATTTGGTGTATTATTGCAGGCTTCTATTTCTGTATTCACAGTTTTTATACAATCCTTCAAGGGCATCCACCAAATCCTTTTCTCTTTGCTCTAGACAAAAAAACAAATATACTTTAAAAAGGTTAAACTTACATGAGAAATAAATGTACAATGTACCTATACTTCTTAGCATTTCTTGTTCAGAAGATGTTTTCATAGCTGGCTCAGATCAAATCACATTTATTTCAGCATTAGAATTTCAGCCTTGGTTCAACGTTTTGATGGCCCAGAAAATTGAAATTTTAGAAAAAAAATTTGCATTTAAATCGAATATTTATGTATGTACATACATACCCGCATATGTGTTATTTAAAACACGAATCTTCTTAACAAACTATACAAATCTAATTTTGAAATTAATTTGCTTGGCAATTTCTCTGTATCGATTTTTGCACTGCCTGGCGTTCAAAATTAAAATGTTATACTGAGTATTTTGTTACTGACAAAATATTAATGAGTTTTAATTTGTTTTTCGTTTAAATAAAAAAATGAGTAGCTACTAAGTAATAAAAAAAAACACGACTATTATTATAATTTTACTAGCGTAAATACACCCGCTTCGCTGGGTACTAAAAATCTTCTTCATTCACCCGGCGAATGTCATGATCTCGAGAGGGACCACAACTCTCCCACTCAACTGCTTCACCTAGGGTTCCATTTGTGGGGTTCGACGGGTTGATCTCAGAAAACGTCGACAGGCCTCCCGGTTTTGGATTGTTCCATGTCTGAGGCCAATTAAATGCAGGTGTCGGTGCATTTTTTTCATCCAGGATCTTCTTTGTAAATGACAGTAACAGTACCAGCTAAGTTGGTCATGTTGTATTTTGTCTAAGATGGTATTTTTGACGTGTAGGCTTCCTCGGATTCTGTTGCTTCTTATTCGATCACGCTTTGTCACTCCACCTGTCATGCGAAGCATCTTCATTTCAGCTGCCGTCAATTTACTCTTATACTTTTTGTACATTGTCCAACACTGTGAACCGTATGTAAGCGGCTGGACGAACAACTGCCGTGTAGAGCTTTCCTTTCAGCTTTGGGGGCATATTTCTATCACAGAAGACGGCAGAGATTTCCCGCCACTTCATCCATCCTTCGCTATTGATCCAAGATATTTAAACTTTTCGCACTTGGGAAGCACTGCTCCATTCAAATAGATGTCCGGAATAGGCCTGTGTGGATGAGTAAATGGATAGCATAATATGTATTCGGTCTTTTTCGCGCTAATGCGATATCCATTTCCCTCTAGAACATTCACCCATACATCAAGTGCTCGTGGCAAGGACACAGGATCTTCACTTATGATGGCTCCATCGTCAGCATATAATAACTGATTCACTTTGGGGTCCGTCACCGTATCCTAAAGCAGAAAGTCAAGGACATTAATAAAGATCAAAGGACTCAAGACGCTTCCCTGGTGCACACCTACTCTAATTGGGAACTCTTCGGTGATTCCTGTGGGGCATCTTACCTTTGTTTTAACTTACTCGTACATGTCCATGAACATCTGCACGTAGACTTCCGGAACTCCTCGTTGCCTAAGTGCAACCCATATCAGATCTCGTGGTTGTCTGTCGAAAGCTTTTTCAAATTCAACCAATACAATATGCTAATCTCTCGAGGAATCCCGATTTTTTTCCATTCTGATTCTTATTCTCTGAATAGTATCTGTGGTTGATTTACCCGAAACAAACCCACACTGGTCGTCAGATAGCCGTATTATTTTTCGTAGGCGGCCATCCAATATCCGTTCAACGATCTTCATGTTGTGGGACATCAGCTTGATCGAACGGTAGTTGTCGCAATTTCGTGTATCACTTTCCCTCAACTGATTAGGCATTCGGTCGCCGTAGATAAGTTTGGAGATGAGAATAATGAGCCAGAACTCAGATTTTACCTCGTCTGTCCCAATCGCTTTTCCCTTTTTGGAGTTTTTCACCGCATCGCTAACTTCTTCGACTGTGATATCGGCGACTTCTTCATTGTTAGGTGCAGCTATTGGAAAGTATATCCTCGGAAACTGTTCATTTAAAAGTCCTTCACAATACTCTTGCCATCTGTGAGTTGGCCTTGAGCGTTGTTAATGAATTTTGATGAACGAATCTCCTGAGCATTTTTCCTTCTCTGTGCGGCGATTTTCAAAATAGTTGCGCCCTTGTTCATGTTGGCATGTTGCAGTTCCTGAATAGCTTGGTTTTCATCAGCAGTCGGTGCAGATTTTCCTCCAGCTCCCGATACATGCTCTTCGTACTCTCTGCTTGAAGTTGGGCACACTTTTTCTTTGCTTCTTTCTTGCAACGTCTGTAAACCACTCCAAGGCGTGCTTTTTCATCTATGTTATGAGAGGGGCAAGTTGATCAACCTTTGAAAGCCGTTTTTTCCTAGTCATTACTGCATGGTGTCCGCTAAACTGGAAAGTCAGGGAACAAAATTTGGTCAGGGAAAGTCAGGGAATTCGCGAAGCGGTCAGGGAAAATGTTTTCCATATCAATTATTTTTAAAAATTCACTGAACTCCTTTTTCACTTTCTCTCATAAGAAACTTTTTTCTGCTCGAACATTTCGTTTTGATTACATCTCTGTTTAAAATTATTCGTTTCGTATCTTTTGCCATACCTGTGAATATGTCAAAAAAAATTAGTGAAATGCAACTAAATCCACTTTGTGTTATTTTGTACAGTAATGGCCGCGATCGGAAACCTATGTAGAGCTATCCAGATAGGTTCGTGTTGTTGGAATCCCGTGTGAAAAACAGCTGATGACAAAACAGCTTTTGCTGTTGGATAGCTATCCATGCTATCTGAAATATTTTGGTAGATATATGTATGTTTCTACCCCAGGCGAAATGTCAAAAAGAACCAATCCGTTCGAAAACCTATATGGATACGAAACTATCTTAAGATCGTTTTACAATGCGACGAATAAAAAATAATAGTTATTTCAGCTCCCGTGTTTAGGAAAACTATGTATACCATGGAATAAGAATTTTGTGCACTCAAATTAAAGGCAATTGCTTACTGCTCCATTTGAGTCCGGGACATTCTAATTCCATGGTGTAGTTTTCCTAATTACGGAAGCTTAAATAACTATTTTTTCTTTATAAATAAGGGGGACAGTTTATATTTAAATTATAATAATATAATATTTAAATAATAAAAGTAATTTCAGTTTGATTCTTTCATTATTTTGAACGCACACTGCTCAGCAAGAAGAAAAAGAAAAAATAATTTAACGCTACCATAAAACTCGTCGTCAAGAAACTCGTCGCATTGTGAATTGGGAAACGATTTTATATCTAGAAAAAAATGACAGCGAATCAAGTCACGCTTTCGTCGCGTTTACTCGTTCCATTGTGAATCGACCTTTAGATAGGATAGCATAGGTTTCCGATCGCGGCCAATAAGAGGCAAAAAATAAAAAACTAACTGTCCAAATTCGCTGTGTGTTATTTAATTTTGAATAAAATGAGTTTTAGCGTCACAATTATTTTTTTCTATAGTTTTTTTTTAATATTTTGTGTATTTTTCGGTCGATTTAAGCCATTTTTTGGGAATTAAATTCTTGGAATCCATGACACACTACCTAACATTTTTCAGATTTTTAAAATTATGTTTACGGCAACCATCAATTGTATGCAAAAAGCATTTTTTTGGAGTATTTAATTTGTAAAAAATACAAATATTGGCTTTTAAAAAATAGTTTTTATTTCAAAATCATCTCTGGAAAACAACAATCAAACATCAATTTGTATCTCATTTAACGTAATATAAATGGGTATTATTTTAAAGGTTTTAAATTGCAATTCGTAAAAATTGGACAAAACAACCCACAAACCACCCTTATACAGGGTGTCCCATTAACAATGGTCCAAACCAAAACTGGTGAAAGGCCAGGCCATAGCCTTTCAGAATTTGGTAACTTTTCTATACCGAATCATAGCGGTTCTCGAGTAACAGCTATTTTTTGAAATTTGAAAAAAATCTAACTTTAAACCAGTTTTTTGCTCACCCTGTCCATAATTGATTTTTATTTTTTACAAATTTTGCAATAAAAAAATTCACTTATAGTTTCACTAACTTTACTGAGTAAAATATTTTTGATTGGCATCACCATTTGCCTACAAATCATTAGTTAATATTGAACTTTGCCAAAATTAATTTTTGACCTCAATCTTCTGATGAGCCCCCTGAATAAAATTCGTATGGCTCAATACAGGTTTTATATTTCAAAAATTGCCTACTTTGCTGTATTTTGGCAAAGTTCAATATTAACTAATGATTTGATAATGATGAAATGGCGATGCCAATAAAAAATATTTTACTCAGTAAAGTTAGTAAAACTATAAGTGAATTTTTTAATGCAAAATTTGTAAAAAACGAAAATCAATTATGGTCAGGGTGAGCAAAAAACTGGTTCAAAGTTAGATTTTTTTCAAATTTCTAAAAATAGCCGTTACTCGAGAACCGCTGTGATTCGGTATGGAAAAGTTACCAAATTCTGATAGCTCATCACCTGGCCTATCACCAATTTCAGTTTGGACCATTGTTAATGGGACACCCTGTATATACTATTAGGGGTTCAGTTTTTTTTAACTTATTCCTTATTTAGTAACGAAGAAAATGGTTGTACATTTTTTACGAAATGATTCCTAAATAGATCAAACAAAAAAATATTAACAAAAAAAAAAAAAATCTCAGTCAGTTTCTTACCGATTTTAAGTGTCTTTGTGGTTTTTCATAGAAGAATAACATTTCAGAAAAAGAACATTTTTTGCTCAAGCTACAAAATCAAGTACAAGTTTAACAGTCTATCTAAAATAACGATAATGAAAATGAAGATTTAGTGCAAACATGGTTTTTTTGTCTACTCGTTCAAAAACGACGACCTGGCTTTGATTTTGGACTATTAAGTGATGTTTGTGTAAAACAAGGTCCTGGATTTGTGATTTTTGTATATGATAAGAAAGAGAATAACTTGAAAGTAAGTAAAAATAGGTAAGAAACTGACTGAGTTAAAAATCTCATAGTAGGTACCAAACGAACAAAATATTAAATTTTTTGTTTATAATTTTTTTTTTTTAATATTTTGTAACCGTCAGCCCGTTACAAATGTAATACCAATTTTTTCGTTACTAAATAAGGAATAAGCTAAAAATATTTCAACCCCTTATTATAATAGATATAATGGTGGTTTTGAGGGTCGTTTTGTAAGTTGTTTTGTCTTACTTTTACGAATTGCAAAAGATTAAAAACAATACCTATTTTTATTCTGATAAATGAGGTAAAAATTATATTTTTTGATTTTTTCCAGAGATAGTTTTGACACCAAAAATATTATTTAAAAACTAATATTTGTTTTTTTTTACAAATTAAATGCTCCAAAAACTGCTTTTTGCATAAAATTGATGCTTTAAAAATTTAGGTATTCTATCATGGGTTCAAAGAATTTATTTCCAAAAATGACTTAAATCGAGTGAAAAATACACAAGATACCCTAAAACTCATTTTAATCAAAATTAAATAACTTTTGTCAAACAGCGAATTTGGACAAACGGTTAACGGATAAGGAATGTATGCATAAACAAATACATTTATATGATATAAAGGCCGTTCTTATTGGTGCTGGGCCCAATTTGCCCACTGTCCTTTGATCGTGAGGTTCAACCAAAGCGTTCAAGTTTGAATTAATACATTTTGATTTAAAACTGCTGCTTTTTGCATAAAAAAATTTGCATAAAATTGATGCTTTAAAAATTTAGGTATTCTATCATGGGTTCAAAGAATTTATTTCCAAAAATGACTTAAATCGAGTGAAAAATACACAAGATACCCTAAAACTCATTTTAATCAAAATTAAATAACTTTTGTCAAACAGCGAATTTGGACAAACGGTTAACGGATAAGGAATGTATGCATAAACAAATACATTTATATGATATAAAGGCCGTTCTTATTGGTGCTGGGCCCAATTTGCCCACTGTCCTTTGATCGTGAGGTTCAACCAAAGCGTTCAAGTTTGAATTAATACATTTTGATTTAAAAGCATTTTATTTAAATGGTCATTCATTACTATGTATGAACTACATTGCATAGGTATAGTCGTCCCTTATCCTTGGTTAAGCAAAACCATTATTTTTCAAATTCATGCAGTTATTTTTTTCACTTTAAATGCAATCCGTTATGTATACCTTCAGATAGATCTTTGAAAAATACAAGGTGAGTTCTTTTTGCCTAAAGTTTAATTAACTCCATTCAAATACGTACATTTTCTACCACTTTGTGCAATATTTGTGGAATATTAATACGTACCTACTCATGAAAAATTTTTGTTTGATTTTTTGGTCAGGGAAAATTTTGAAATTGGTCAGGGAAAGTCAGGGAAATTTATTTTGAAAAATAGTGGACACCATGTACTTCTTTGGCTTCATCATTCCACCACCATGTTTCTTTGTCGTGTGGGTAGTGTCCTCTGACAATTCCTAGCAGTGATTTAGCTTCAGGCAGGCAGGTTTCTTGCAGAGAGTCCCACATTGTTTGTATTCCACACCCTCCATTTGCATGTCTGTCGATGTTTTTATACAGATAATCTTTCATAAAAGAGACAAACGCCTTGCCACTTGATTCCTCTAGAACCCTCGTTTGCTTGTTCGTCTTCCTCGTCTCCCTAAAAACTTCTGTCAGCAGAAGACGGTGTTGTGGGGCGATCGGTTCACCTAAAATCACTTTGAAATCTTTGACTTGCGGCTTCAGGAAACTGGGTACCAGATGGTAATCGATGGCGTTTCATTTTCACCACTACTGTAAGTCATAAGGTGCTTTTGTTGTTTGATGAACATGGTATTTAACACGATAAGAGCATATGATCTGCACATGTTTAGGATGTCTTCACCAGGAGTGTTCCTTGTTACGTACCTTAAACCACCATGGCAGTCCTCATAGTCCTCGTTAGATTTCCAACATGTCCATTCAAATCTCCGCCCAAAAACAGAAGCTCATCTTTCGGGATGTTTGTAAGGTGATTGTGAAAATCTAGACGAAATGTATCTTTTTCCGGTTGTTCACATCCAATTTGGGGAGCATAAGCGCTGACAATATTCCACACATTTCCTTGCATCACCAGTTTTAGAGACATCAAACGGTCACTGGACTTCGAAATAGCCAAGACGTTACCAAGCAATTCCTCCGCAAGGATGATACCGATTCCATTTTTGTTCTTTTCTTCATCGTAGTAGAACATCTTGTATGCCTTTGCTCTAGGTGTTAAAAAAAAATTCTGTGTCGCTAGGCTCACTTTGGTGTTATTTACCTAGATGTGATTTATCCCTTAGTCGCCTCTTACGACAAGCGGGATTCACCGTTGAGATATTCTTAATCCGTCATAGCACGGGGAAGTGATTTACGTGAAACAAATTTTATAATATTCTTTTTGTCCATGAGACGGTTTTAAGATATTTTTTATTTCTTAATTTGTTTAAATTTTCAGAATATTATTGTTTTTTAATTTTTTGTTACCTTTGTTTTAAGATTTTTGTCCCAAATATTCACACATACACTCGTTTTGAGTGTTTGATATTTTAAAATAATAACAATTTTTTGATAAACTTAAAATTCTTACAAAAAATTTAAGACCTATATCTTTTCTTAATTATACATACAAGCCGAGCAATAAATATATAAACTTTTGAAAATTATCAATTTTTTTAAATTATTTCTATCCAGGAGTGCTATTTAAGAGCAATCAACGGGGAGCTTCTTTGTTTTTTTCTTTTCTTCCGCAAACTGAATTCATGCTTGCTGGCTGAGCACAATGGTGTAGTTGTAGAAAGGTAAAAAAATAGTATAATGTAGCGCCACAATGTAAAGCTACCATTAACGGCAATCGCCATGCATCGCTTTTATATAAAAAAGAAGATGTTTTCCGGGTATAAAAAAAAAAATGATTTGGTTCGAGTAAAAAGCGTATAACTTGACTTCTAATGGTCGAATCTTCAAGATTGAGATCTTAAAAATACGGGAAAAACAGTTGACAGTCGTGTGTATTAAAGGAAAGAGGAACAATTAATATTAAAAAAACAATTGAATGGTGTTTGGCGAATATTTTAAAATGGAAAATGTTATGAATAAATTAAAATGAAGTCAGTCTAAAAAAACGATTCATATAAATATTTTCAAAATGGTTACACAGCAAAAACATAGTGTATCCGGAAGAAAAAATACATATATGGGTATGCAAATATAAACAAACTCCTTTAATATTAAGTATTTATAGCAAACAAATTATTATTTTGTAAAGTTTGCGAAGCAACGCGAGCACGGGCGGCTAGTATAAAAATTTAATTCGTTGAAAAACCATGATCCATTTTGCATTTATATTTTGATAAATAAATCAATAAAACTAATTTTAGAGTGGCTTTTGTTGAAATAATCACTTAACATTTATTAGCAATATCTTAGAAGAGTATTAGAGCAATTGGTGTGTTGGTTTTCAAAATTTATCAATTTTTTTATTAATTTTTGCATTTAAAGTACCAAAAATCGAATTGATTTTTCACTAAATCTATGAAATTTTTTAAGATTTTGTAAAAATTTTTACACAGAAATTTAGATTATATATTTCTACCTTAAATTCATGTATCATTTGTTATGAACATTAAGTATTACTCAAATTTGAAGCCTCTTTAAATTGGCTAATTGGAGCTTTTTTGTGATTTATTTTATTAAATTGCCCCTACTTTTTTCCCGTTAGATTCTCAAATACAAAATTACTTACATATTTGTAGAAGAAGGTTACGCCTATAAATGTGCATCATTAGTTTTTTTTTAAATATATACATTTTTGATTAACTTTTGAGTACAAATTTTTTTAATATTTTGCAAACAAAATTTACACAAAAATTTAAATTATAAATTTCTACCTAAATTTCGTGTATCATTTATTATGAACTATTAAGTATTACTCAATGTTGAAGCCCCTAAAGGTGTATATATGTAGATTTGTTGTGATTTAAAATTACTCACATACTTGAAGAAGAATAATACACCTATAATTGTGTATCATTAATTTTTTGAAATTATTAAAAAAAATTTCATCAAGTTTTGAATTTAATATATGTAATATAAATTTGATGGGTCATTTACACACCCTTTTAGTATGAAAATTTTCACCCCCCTCAATATTTTTTATAACTTTAAATATCGGCGGAGTAGAAATGAAGTTATTATTTTTAATATTAGAAAAACTCCAATTAGAAATTAAACTGAGATAACGATGGTCTCCACTGGTAAACAATTGTGGACAATGAACAAAGCAGAGCATTTCTATGGATTTTAGCCGATTGTTGATCAATTTTAAAAAATGTTTATAAAGGACGTAGAAATGTAAGAAAAAATTAAATCAATCCATGCACTAACATATTATTAAGTAATATGTGTAGAAAATATTATATTGTTAATTTCTCAGCTCAACGGTACAATAGGAATATAATTTTTTTTATATAAATTCCTAGAACATATAGCTATAATTCATTAATACATTGCAAACCTGTACGACTGTTGATTAAAAAGATAATAATAAAAAAAACAAAATAAATTTCAAAATTTGTACCCTTTCATTAATAAATCTGTCAAATGATAAGTTAGAAAGATAAAATTTTTACCATTTAATTGCTATCAAATATATCTATAAAATATTAAAATTTTATTAGATTTAGATTTTAGACAACCCACTAAAAAGATAAAAATCAAATACTTTGAAAAATTAACGAACAAAAATTAGCCTTTTTCAAAAATCATTTTGGGTATGAAAAAAAAAATCCTATCAAAAATTCCTTAAATGTGGATAATTTGTTTGTTCATCTTCTATAAAAATATGTAAAAATAAAAAAAAATAAAAAATCAACCCCGATACAACTACTAAGTACTTTTCGTAACGACTATTTGTCAATTTTCAGTCTTAAACCGGTAATATCTGGGTTTGTAGATTTAGAAAGAATAAGAAAAAAAAAGATGTACATGTTTTTTTCCTAACTTTTTTTCTTTAAGATAAAAAAAAAATCAAGTCTCTACGACTAGGTGTTTAGAAGTTAGTTGTTCGACTTTGTTTCAGTTTTTACCCCTAAAACCCTAATGCACCCCTACATAAAATTTCCTATTCAATAAATTTTAGTACAGTGCGTTCTCGATTATCGCAACTGATTAAAACAAAGGTTGGTTGCAATGACCGAGGTTGTTGCAATAACCGAGGAAATATTTTTGTAGGCTCAATTAGAGGTGCAAAGCGAAAATCAGAAAACCAGCACTTATATAAAATATATTTAATGCAACAAATTTGAATTCAATAACACATAAATAATAAAATGTTTTCCATCTTAGGACATTCGCCACCTTTTAATGTAGTCATCTTTCAGGGTCCACATTCTTTTCGTTTTCTTCTGCTTTCTGTAGATTTATGAACATTATTCTCACGGCATAATGATTTACTTAAAGCTACTTTATTAAATTTGTCTAAAATTTCACTGTCACTCAAAAGTAGCGGTAAAATAACTTTCGAGACAAAACGTAACGCAACAGACAAAAGTAAACATAACCAAGAGTAAATAAAGATATACAAAGTTGCACTTATCGAATCAATTTTTTTTGAAGAGTTGCGATAACTGCATCAACAATGATATAAATTCATCTGTTGCGAATATCGAGGAGTTCCGTGAATCGAGAGTTGCGCGTTGAGTATATATAATATGGAGTGCTCGTTCCTATCCCTAATGCATTGTAGTACTTGAGCCTTTTTTTTATATTATGCGCGCACAAAAGGGGTTATGAATACCCTGTGATAGGGGGGCGTGATTTCAATATAGAGAGGGTATTTTGACTATAATGGTGTTGTTGTTAAAACCCTCTCTATATCGAAAATTGAATTATTTTTAGTACTTGTAGTTAAAGCTATGCATGGCCTAATTTGTTGTATTTTTGACGGGTTAAGGTCTTATTTTAAAGGTACAATGTAGGGCGGATTAGAACACTTCTGCTGGACCGATTTTCAAATTTTCTAAATTATCTCCAGATGGTACCCTTTCATTTAAAAAAAAATTATAAAAATCCACCCAGCCGGATTCTAGTTAAAAGGTCACACACAAAAGTTTAACTCGTTTTTATATATACACTAGCGGAAACACTCGGCGTTGCCCGGGTCCCTTTTGTTAAAGGATAGTTTGTTAACAAATCTTAAAAAAAAAAATTCCCGTGGAAAATAGTTTTCCTTGAAAATATTTCTGCTATCGTGAGTATCTCTGAAATAAATTCGACTAATTGACCGCCCAATTCCCCAGGAAAACTTATTCCCGACATCAATAAATTTTCAACATCATTCATGTTCTCAATTTTCAAAGGATAGAAATATTGTGCAAGTGTTAATTATTATTAATATAAAAGCTTAACTATATATTCACGTACTTCTAAATATCTATGCTAAAGACACCTACTTGTAAGAAAATATTTGAAAAACTTGTATGGTCTGCTATCTCGCCCCCAACTATCATCTGTCAAAGCAAAAGGTGTGATTTTTCGGATTTTTAACATTTCACAACCATCACTGTCAACTGTCAAGTGAGATTTTTTTGATTTCCACTGGACTTAGAGTGCAAATCCACCTCCTTTATCGATTGGCGCCCTCAGATCTTGACATTTTGACACCTGTCAAATTGAAAAGTGAAATTTCTTATTTTCTATTGGTGTTTAGTGCTGGCCGAGACATTAGGTAATAACACCCTCCTTAATCGATTGGTGCCCTTAGATTTTGACATTTCGACACACGACCTGCAACGCACAGAAGATAGGAGCTGTAATACGGCCGTTTTTGCTCTTATAGCATTGCTGTTACCATTTTTGTTATCATTGTCAGGCGCGAACGCAGGGGGGGTTTTGAGGGTTCAAACATCGTCAGGTTTTTTATAATAAGAAGATGTAGAAATTTAAATATTAAATTACTAAAATTATTTAAGTGGAGTGAATGAATATAATTCTTCTTATTATAAAAAACCTGACCTGAATAATATTATTATAAAAAACCTGGCTGAATAACCAGCCCTATCGGCAATTCCGGGGAGATTGTTTTCCCCCGGATTTTCATTTTTCCCAGGAGTCGAATTCCCCTATCGTCAATATCCCCCGGATTGAATCTCCCCCGGAAATTACTTCGAATCAGTTTCGAAATACTCTGAGAGAATTTATATTCTGAAATTATTTATCTGTCAAAGTTTGTAAATTTTCTTCTGAAATAAAATTAAATATTTGAACTATTTGTAGTGATAAAGACCTATTTGGCATCATAAATTCAATTTTCGTGTAATGAAAACGCGTAAAAATAGTCCAAAGTTTAAAAAAAAAAAATTTTTTTTGTCTATTTTGTTGTTGTAATGTATTTGTTCTCTCTCTCTGTGAAAAACTGTGTTACTTTAGGCGAATAACCCGAAAGTGTTAGGTGTTAAAAGTGTTAAGAGTTATTTGTTCCAAAATGCCAAAATGTGTTAAAAGAGTATAGCGGCAAAAACGAAATGTAGATCGGCTAAAACAAACTAAACTCTAGCTTATTGTAGAGTTGACGTACTGCCACAAATACTAATACCGATGGACTTCTCAGTAAACGTAATGTTCGAAACTTGTCCTTTAGAGCAATTAAAAAATTATAAAACCTTCATAAATAGTTAGTAATATGCTTCTATTTTTAAAATTCTCCAACTAAATTGAGGTGAGTTTTTTCCAGGGAAACATCATTAATTTTCCCCCGGAAAATAGATTTACGATATCTGCTTTTTTCATTTTGTTTTGTTTTTTTTTGTTTAAGGTATATTGTCCCATTTTCATTTTTTTAAGTTTTAAGCTATAAAGGCTCACCCAAACCAACGCGAAAGCTGCGCGAAACATTCGCCGACGGCAGTTTTTGTTATTATTTACACGTCATGCGGCGGCATGTTACGCAGTGGACCAGGCGCGAACGCAGGGGGAGTTTTGGGGGTTCAAACCCTCTCCGAAACGTATGAATTTAACTTCCTCGCCATACAATTTCACTCTTAATTTTTTGAGTTTTCAGTTTAAACCCCCCCCCCCGAAATTTTTTCCTGCGTTCGCGCTTGATCATTGTGAATGATTTACTCTACGGAGCGAATGTTTCTCACTGATTTAAGAGATTGTGAAAGTATTCGCCGTGTTGGTTTCAACATAACTAAATTTTCACCGACCATGTAAATCAAACATGATTGGTTAAGGTTTTACCTTCCACCACAATCCAATCAACAACCGGCGCATTTTCACTTACTTGAGAGTTATATCATGCCATTCATTAGCATTTCATCACTACTTATTATATTTTCCAACATTATAACATTCACTTACACTCAACTTAATAAAAATTGCGTCTTGACAAGGCCCTCACTGTCACGCCGGGAAGAAACGCCAATTTTGATGAACTAAAGGCCGTTAAAAGCTATATTGAATCAATAATTCAACAAGTCCAATTAGTAGTATATAGAATTTGTATTATAAAACACTCATATGATTCACTTACACATTCAACAAAAACCAGGCAAAAAACTCATACGCACTTGAAACGTCAAATCTCATAGCTTAGCTTTGTACAACGCTCACGTCTTGTTCAAAAAGTTATATTTTTCGCCATGTCGGTCACTACATGTGGACATAGATTTTTTGGACTCCATTGGATTTTTTCTGGACATGTTCATAATCCTGCCATCTGTTTAATCGAATCATTCTTTAAAATTGTATGGTTGTCTATTAATATTTTGTATGTATTTAAATAGTGAGACAACGACCATTCCAAAGACATCTAAATTCAGAAAGTACTTTCCGATTTATATCCCATTTTATGCAGATAAATTGACAAATTTAAAAATTTTTCTGGATTTTATCTGTAAAAAATATTTCTAATGTAAAATTTTAATATTTGAAATTATTTTTGTGAAGCTTGTGAGCAACGCACAGTTATGTTTTGTATCCATGATCCATTTTGCATTTTTTTTTGGTAAATAAATCAATAAAGCTAATTCTGAAGTGGCTTTTGTTGAAATGATCACTTTATTTTTATTAGCAATATTTTAGAAGAGAATTAGAGCAATTGGTGTGTTCGTTTTGTTTTTGCAAAATTTATCAATTTTTTATTAACTTTTGCATTTAAAGTACCAAAAATAGAATTAATTTTTCACTAAATCACATTTTTAGAATGAATTTTTTTAAGATTTTGCAAACATTTTAACACAAAAATTTAGATTATAAATTTCAACCGTAGTCTATATCATTTGTTAGTATCAGTTGTTATGAACTATCAGGCATCACTAAAGTTTGAAGCCTCTAAATTTGGCTAAATGGAGCTTTATTGTGATTTATCTCATTAAATTGCCCCTAATTTTTTTCCCTTTAGATTTACAAATAAAGAATTTCTAACATATTTGTAGAAGAATGTAACACCTGTAATTGTGTGTCATTAGTTTTTCAAAATTTATAAATTTCTCATTAACTTTTTACAATTTTCTAAGTAAATACACTCAAAAGGTATGAATTTTTCGCATTATGGCAAATTCTTTCTCTTTTAACAATTTATTTTGTCATGAAAGTGAATCATTTTTTATTTTTATAGTTTTGTATGTTTTATAACCTTTCATTTCATACCCCATTTATAAATATCAAAAAAGTATTACCCATGTTATGGCCATTTACAGGTATTTTATGTATATTTTAGCAAAAAGAAAAAATGTTATCGTTATTTTCTTTCAGTTATGTTTAAAAATCCATATTAAAGTTTGTGGTTATCGTAGAAATATGTTTTATATACCAAAATAATTTTTGATTCGTATAGATTATTACAAAATTTAAATTTGGATAATCGGTTTAATAAAAACAATATAACTTCTATTGTTTAGGTTTTTTTCGTTTTTTTCTTTCTTTAAAAATTAACAATATTCAATATTTAGTCAAAATAATGCTATTTTATCTGTTTAAGCGTATTACCTTTTTAAATTGTATGGACGTCTATAAATGTTTTGTATGTATTTAAATAGTGAGACAATGACCTTTCCATCGACATCTAAATTTTGAAATTCGGATAAGTACTTTCCGATTTATAGCCAATTTTATGCAGACAAATTGACAATTTTAAAATTTTTTCTGGAGTTTATCTGTATAAAATATTTCTAATGTAAAATTTTAATATCTGTCACGCCGGGAAGAAACGCCAATTTTGATGAACTAAAGGCCGTTAAAAGCTATATTGAATCAATAATTCAACAAGTCCAATTAGTAGTATATAGAATTTGTATTATAAAACACTCATATGATTCACTTACACATTCAACAAAAACCAGGCAAAAAACTCATACGCACTTGAAACGTCAAATCTCATAGCTTAGCTTTGTACAACGCTCACGTCTTGTTCAAAAAGTTATATTTTTCGCCATGTCGGTCACTACATGTGGACATAGATTTTTTGGACTCCATTGGATTTTTTCTGGACATGTTCATAATCCTGCCATCTGTTTAATCGAATCATTCTTTAAAATTGTATGGTTGTCTATTAATATTTTGTATGTATTTAAATAGTGAGACAACGACCATTCCAAAGACATCTAAATTCAGAAAGTACTTTCCGATTTATATCCCATTTTATGCAGATAAATTGACAAATTTAAAAATTTTTCTGGATTTTATCTGTAAAAAATATTTCTAATGTAAAATTTTAATATTTGAAATTATTTTTGTGAAGCTTGTGAGCAACGCACAGTTATGTTTTGTATCCATGATCCATTTTGCATTTTTTTTTGGTAAATAAATCAATAAAGCTAATTCTGAAGTGGCTTTTGTTGAAATGATCACTTTATTTTTATTAGCAATATTTTAGAAGAGAATTAGAGCAATTGGTGTGTTCGTTTTGTTTTTGCAAAATTTATCAATTTTTTATTAACTTTTGCATTTAAAGTACCAAAAATAGAATTAATTTTTCACTAAATCACATTTTTAGAATGAATTTTTTTAAGATTTTGCAAACATTTTAACACAAAAATTTAGATTATAAATTTCAACCGTAGTCTATATCATTTGTTAGTATCAGTTGTTATGAACTATCAGGCATCACTAAAGTTTGAAGCCTCTAAATTTGGCTAAATGGAGCTTTATTGTGATTTATCTCATTAAATTGCCCCTAATTTTTTTCCCTTTAGATTTACAAATAAAGAATTTCTAACATATTTGTAGAAGAATGTAACACCTGTAATTGTGTGTCATTAGTTTTTCAAAATTTATAAATTTCTCATTAACTTTTTACAATTTTCTAAGTAAATACACTCAAAAGGTATGAATTTTTCGCATTATGGCAAATTCTTTCTCTTTTAACAATTTATTTTGTCATGAAAGTGAATCATTTTTTATTTTTATAGTTTTGTATGTTTTATAACCTTTCATTTCATACCCCATTTATAAATATCAAAAAAGTATTACCCATGTTATGGCCATTTACAGGTATTTTATGTATATTTTAGCAAAAAGAAAAAATGTTATCGTTATTTTCTTTCAGTTATGTTTAAAAATCCATATTAAAGTTTGTGGTTATCGTAGAAATATGTTTTATATACCAAAATAATTTTTGATTCGTATAGATTATTACAAAATTTAAGTTTGGATAATCGGTTTAATAAAAACAATATAACTTCTATTGTTTAGGTTTTTTTCGTTTTTTTCTTTCTTTAAAAATTAACAATATTCAATATTTAGTCAAAATAATGCTATTTTATCTGTTTAAGCGTATTACCTTTTTAAATTGTATGGACGTCTATAAATGTTTTGTATGTATTTAAATAGTGAGACAATGACCTTTCCATCGACATCTAAATTTTGAAATTCGGATAAGTACTTTCCGATTTATAGCCAATTTTATGCAGACAAATTGACAATTTTAAAATTTTTTCTGGAGTTTATCTGTATAAAATATTTCTAATGTAAAATTTTAATATTTGAAGCTTGTGAGCAATGCACAGTTATGTTTTATATATCAAAATTTGTACCAGATTTTCAGGTTTTATAATTTTTAAATTTGAAAATATTTTATGGGCGTGGTGAAATTATAAAAATAAAATTCGTTGAAAAAGCATGATTTTTTGGTAAATAAATCAATAAAACTAATTTTAGAGTGGTTTTGTTCACTAAATATTTATTAGCAATATTTTAGAAGAGGATTAGAGTAATTGGTGTGTTAGTTTTGTTTTTCAAAATTTATCAATTTTGTATTAACTTTTGCATTTAAAGTACCAAAAATTGAATTGATTTTTCACTAAATCACATTTTTAGTATGAATTTTTTTAAGATTTTGCAAAAATTTTAACACAGAAATTTATATTATTAATTATTTATATTATTATTAATATAGAAATATATATTACTCAAGTTTGAAACCTCTTAATTTGGCTAAATGGAGCTTTTTGGTGATTTATGTTATTAATTTGCCCCTACTTTTTTCCCGTTAGATTTACAAATACAAAATTATCACATATTCGTAGAAGAAAGTTACACCCATTAAATTTGCATCCTTTGTTTTTTTTTTACGTACGAAAAAATAAGTTGATTTTTCATTAAAACGCATTTTTAGTACACATTTTTTTATTATTTTGCAATAATTTTTACACACAAATTTAAGCTATAAATTTCTATCTAAATTTCATGTATCATTTATTATGAACTATTAAGTTTGGCTCAATTTTGAAACCTCTAAAGTTGTCTAAATGTAGCTTTTTTTGTGATTTATTTATTAAATTACACCTACTTTTTTTCCCGTTAGATTTAGAAATACAAAATTATTCACATATTTATAGAAGAAGGTTACACCTATAAACGTGCATCATTAGCTTTTTGAAATTTAAAAAAAATTTCGTCAAGTTTTGAATTTAATATATGTAATATAAATTTGACGGGTCATTTACACACCCTTTTAGTATGAAATTTTTCACCCCCCTCAATAATTCTTATACACAAATTTAGCCACATCTCCATAGCTAAATTCTGAGATCAAAACTTAAATAATCGTCTGAGTAGAAATGAAGTTATGATTTTTTATATTAAAAGAACTCCAATTAGAAATTCAATTGAGATAACGGTGGTCTCCACTGGTAGACGATTGTTGACAATGAACAAAGCGGAGCATTTCTATGGATTTTATTCGATTTTATGAATTTTAAAAAATCAATTGTGACGCTAATATAGGAGAAAGATTAAAAAGTGAAGTATCAAATTAATAGCTATTCTATTAAGACTAAATATAAGAAAAAACTAAATCAATCCATGCACACACCCACATGTTATTAAGTAATATGTGTGAACAATATTATATTGTGAATTTATCAGGTCAACGGTACAATAGGTATATTTATACAAGTTCCTAGGACATATAGGTATAATAATATAATATAGGTTTTTTTTTTTTACTATTGTTACAGATTTCTAAAGAAATTTAAATTTATTTTTTTTTTAGAAGCTATCTATCAGATAGCAGGGGGATAGACATTGTTGATGTCATAAAAAAAGTAAGTATTTTGATTGTTTTGTTGTTAGTTTGGACACCCATACAGCCAAACTGACAAGAAAACAAAAAAAGACTTTTATATATTAGTTAAGATAGAATAAAATATAAGTAACTTAAAAAATTAATAATATCTTAAAACTAGAGCTAGCTGCCAGGGCTTTCAACTAGAACAAAAAAAAAAGAAGGATACATTTAAATTATAAGTAGTAAGTTAATTTTATATAGAGTTTTCAAAATTTAGATTAGAAATCATGGAGTATACAAGATTTATATTTACGGTATTGACATTAGATAGGAGGTCAATGAGATTGTGGTTGGATAGGTTTTTGCAGGTTTCGGATACTTTTACGCAGGAAAGAAGATGGGCCATGGTAAGAACAGGTTTCGCTTCACAAAGATGACACATAGCTGGAGATATTATTAAGCACTCCATACACAGTTCAACTTGTCTTTCATTTTTTTGAAGGTTGACGATTGAGTTAAAAGAAAATCAAAAGATTTTGAATTTTTTCAAGTTGATGTGAATGTTTTCAACTTAGTTGAGGTGTGTGTAGGCAAGTCATTTCATGGTCTGCGCTAAACTGGAAAGTCAGGGAATTCGGGAAGCGGTCAGGGAAATTTTTTTCCATATCAATTTTTAAAAATTCACTGAACTCCTTTTTCACTTTCTCTCATAAGAAACTTTTTTCTGATCTCTGTTTAAAATTATTCATTTCGTATCTTTTGCCATACCTATGAATATGTCAAAAAAAAAATGAGTGAATCGCAACTAACTGCTTTTTGTGTTATTTCGTACAGTAATGGCCGCGATCGGAAACCTATGTAGAGCTATCCAGATAGGTTCGTGTTGTTGGAATCCCGTGTGAAAAACAGCTGCTGACAAAACAGCTTTTGTTGTTGGATAGCTATCCATGCTATCTGAAATATTTTGGTAGATATATGTACGCTTCTATCCCAAGCGAAATGTCAAAAAGAACCAATCCTTTGGAAAGCTTATATGGATACGAAACTATCTTAAGATCGATTCACAATGCGACGACAAAAAAATTGTGTTTAGGAAAACTACACCATGGAATAAGGATTTTGTGGACTCAAATTATAGGCAATTGCTTACTGCTCCATTTGAGTCCGGAACATTATAATTCCATGGTGTAGTTTTCCTAAACACGGGAGCTTAAATAACTATTTTTTCTTTATAAATAAGGGGGACAGTTTAAAATATTTAAATTATAATTACATAATATTTAAATAATAAAAGTAATTTCAGTTTGACTTTTTCATTATTTTGAACGCACGCTGCTCAGCAAGAAGAAAAAGAATAATTAATTTAACGCTACCAAAAAACTCGTCGTCAAGAAACTCGTCGCATTGTGAATTGGGAAACGATTTTATAACTAGAAAAAAATGACAGCGAATCAAGTCACGCTCTCGTCGCATTTACTCGATCCATTGTGAATCGATCTTCATACTACGTTTCCACCAACCACTAAACCGATATTTAGGTAATGAGATTTGTTTGGTGTTTCCACTGCACAAAAAGAGGATTATGGCAAAACATTCAAATGGTGGTTCATTTTTTTGATATGAAGTGGAAGTGAGATAGATAGTTTTTGTTTACATTTCCATCTGTCAATAAACGAAAATTGGTCGGTTCCACAATTATTCTTCGAAAAAAAAGATTGTTTGATTTGACAAACTAATGTTTCCAAGTAGATTTGAATGAGTTTTATTTGAAATCTTCATTTGAGGAGATTAAAATTTGTATGGTAAATCTTGTAGATTTCAAGGAGATTTGTGATAATCTTGCTAAATCTCGGTTTAGTGTCTGGTGGAAACGTAGTATTAGGTAGGCTATCGCATAGGTTTTCGATCGCGGCCAATAAGAGGCAACAAATAAAAAAACTAACTGTTAAAGGACAATGGGCAAAGATGTATGGAGCGTGGGCACAGCACCAATAAGAACGGCCTTCATATCGTATATAAGTACATGTTTATGCATTCATTATCCGTTAACCGTTTGTCCAAATTCGCTGTGTGTTATTTAATTTTGAACAAAATGAGTTTTAGGGTCACAATTATTTTTTTCCATAGTTTTTTTTTTTTTATATTTTGTGTATTTTTCGCACGATTTAAGCCATTTTTTGGAATTAAGTTCTTTGAACTCATGACACACTACCCGAAATTTTTCAGATTTTTAAAATTATGTTTACGGCACCCATCAATTTTATGCAAAAAGCATTTTTTTGAGTATTTAATTTGTAAAAAATACAAATATTGGCTTTTGAATAATAGTTTTTATGTCAAAATCATCTCTGGTTAACAACAAACAAACATCAATTTGTATCTCATTTAACGTAATAAAAGTAAAGTAATTATTTTCAAGGTTTTAAATTGCAATTCGTAAAAATTGGACAAAACAACCCACAAACCACTCTTATATATACTATTAGGGGTTCAATTTTGTTTAACTTATTCCTTATTTAGTAACGAAGAAAATGGTTGTACATTTTTTACGAAATGATTCCTAAATAGATCAAACAAAAAAATATTAACAAAAAATAGAATATTTTTTTTCCTTTTTATGGTACTAAAATATATTTATCTCAGTCAGTCTTTTACCGATTTTAAGTGTCTTTGTGGTTTTTCAAAGAAGAGTAACATTTCAGAAAAAGAACATTTTTTGCTCAAGCTACAAAATGAAGTACAAGTTTAACAGTTTATCTATAATAACGACAATGAAAACGAAGATTTAGTGCAAACATGGTTTTTTGGCTACTCGTTCAAAAACGACGACCTGGCTTTGATTTTTGACTATTAAGTGATTTTTGTGTAAAACAAGGACCTGGATTTGTGATTTTTGTATATGATACAAAAGAGACTAACTTAAAAGTAACTTAAAATAGGTAAGAAACTGACTGAGTTAAAAATCTTTTAGTAGGTACCAAACGAACAAAATATTAAATTTTTTGTTTATAATTTTTTTTTTTTTTAATATTTTGTGCCCGTCAGCCCGTTATAAATGTAATACCAATTTTTTCGTTACTAAATAATGAATAAGCTAAAAATATTTCAACCCCTTATTATAATATATATATAATGGTGGTTTTGAGGGTCGTTTTGTAAGTTGTTTTGTCTTACTTTTACGAATTGCAAGAGATTAAAAACAATACCTATTTTTATTCTGATAAATGAGGTAAAAATTAAATTTTTTGATTTTTTCCAGAGATAGTTTTGACACCAAAAATATTATTTAAAAACTAATATTTGTTTTTTTTTTTTAGAAATTAAATGCTCCGACTGCTTTTTGCATATAATTGATGTTTGCGACCCCTAAACATAACTTTAAAAATTCAGGTATTCTATCATGGGTTCAAAGAACTTAATTCCAAAAATGGCTTCAATCGAGCGAAAAATACACAAAATATTAAATAAAAACTGAGGAAAAAAAGAATTTGTTTACCCTAAAACTCATTTTAATCAAAATTAAATAACTTTTGTCACACAGCGAATTTGGACAAACGGTTAAAGGATAAGGAATGGATAAATAAATACCTATAAGTATATGATATGAAGGCCGTTCTTATTGGTGCTGGGCCCAATTTGTCCATTGTCCTTTGACTGTGAGGTTCAACCAACGTGTTTAAGTTTATATTTCAAGTACGATTATTTCTTTTTACTTATTTCTTCACACTCTTTCTGCATACCTGAATTAATACATTTTGATTTATTTAAAAAAATAAACTATTAAATTTTAACATCGCAAAGATATATACATATGATTTAAAAGCATTTTATTTAAATGGTCATTCATTACTAAGAAATACATTGCATAGGTAAAGTCGTCCCCTTTGTTAAGCAAAACAATTGTTTTTTAAGTTCATGCAGTTATTATTTTTCACTTTAAATGCAATCCGTTATGTATACCTTCAGATAGATCTTTGAAAAATACAAGGTGAGTTCTTTTTGCCTAAGGTTTAATTAACTCCATTCAAATACGTACATTTTCTACCACTTTGTGCAATATTTGTGCAATATTAATACGTTCCTACTCATGAAAAAAAACATTTTTTGAGTTTTTGGTCAGGGAAAATTTTGAAATTGGTCAGGGAAAGTCAGGGAAATTTATTTTGAAAAATAGTGGACACCATGCATTTGATTTACTGTCAAGCCATCTTATTCTTACCAAGTAATAAAAGTGAGATAAAAACAGAGACGTGAGTAATCTCAATTAGTTTTCATTGGAATTTTTTTTTTTATCCATTAGCCATTCTTTCATCCAAATTCTTTTTATTTGTGCTTGTTCATCATCATCTAGGCACTCTGCAATAATAACTAATGCCAATACCTTTCTTTTTTCACACATCTTGATTCGATCAAATGTAATTCTAATGAGAAAAAATGATGTTTTGACAGTTGAAGCAGAAGTTTTTCAACTAAGTTTATGAAGTGTGTGGCGAAGCATCAATTTAGTTGACAACTGAGTTGAAAATAAATTTGAATCGTGTATGGAGTGCTTAAGGGTAGATTGTTTTAACCCCGATGGGGTTAAGGTTTTTGTATATGTGGTTGTAGTTATCCCAATTATTTTTCCTCTTGTATTTCCAGTTTTCGAGGAGGAAGTTTTTAATGTCTTTTTTATTGTATTGGTAGAACATTTGCAGGGGTTCATTTTTTTTGCTGATTTTGCTGTTGCATCCGCAGCCTCATTGCCGGTGATTCCAGTGTGGCCGGGAATCCAAACGATCTTTATTGTTTTGCTGTTAGATATAGCGTATTGTTCCGACTGCGATGGAGTTCGATATATTTTTCACGGCAGATATTGTAGAGAGGCTATCAGAAGATATAATAGTCTTTTTTTAGTTTGAGCACTTTATTGCTTAAAGTATAGCAAACGCTTCGACAGTGAATATCGATGAAAAAGTTGGTAACAGACATTTTGATAAGACTGAAACATTTTTGTCGTTTACTGCAAACGATTTGTGGCTATCTGTTTTAGAGGCGTCAGTAAAAAGATGGTTCCACCCAAGGGATTTTTATTTGTCAGCCATGGCCATGAATGAGGCTTTGTGTGTATCATCAGAGGTAGTGGATTTGGGATAGTTACACAGTTCCGTATTATTGGTGTGCCTTGGAAGGTTCTAGGGTGGTTGACTATTATAGCTATAGCTGATGGGATAGCGAGAACGGAATTAGAGGGATTAAAGGGTATGCTTAAATTGTGCAGGGAATAATATTTTTCGTTAATGCATGACGGTTTGAATTCCAAGTCATCGGCTAGTTGTTCCCAGGTTTGAGCAAAATATTCCACTATCTCTACTGGACAGGAAATGGTTCTAGTGTTGGATTTTATTATCTCTATTGTGTTTGGAGCGTATTTGTCTGTTGGAGTTTTTATGTGCGCTCAAAGTTTTTGGGACGTAGAGTTTGGACTGATATTGGCCGTGACTTTGTCAAAACAGTTTTTTTGTCGGCCCTGACAGTTTTCCGGAACTTGGCGTTAAGCGTCCGCTAAAGAACAAGATTAAAGTCAGTGGGTGAATTTATGCCACGCTTTTTGTTTCTGCGTGCGGGGGGAGCTTATTTCTTTATTCCATCAAGGGACTGTTTTTTTTATGAATTTTGTCACTTGTTTGGGGGATGACTAATTTGCTGCAGTGCGTATGGATTTATGAATAAGTGCAGATTCTATATTGATGTTGGGAGAGCTTTTTCTCGAGAGTAGTTCGTTTAAAACACAGTTTTGGAACAGATCCCAGTTAACTTTGCTCCCCGCACGTGAGGGTGGTAAGAATGGGAAAGTGCTCGCTGCAGAAAAGATTGTCGGAAATATTCCAGGTGGATTTGGAGAGTTTTATGAGTAGAAAAATGAGTGGGTCGTTCGTAATTTAGAATCGCTAACCCTGAGTTGGCGACAAAATGCTCGTTTGTAAGTTTTCTTAGAACCCCAAGAAGGGCTCCATGAATTGAAGTCCCCTGTTATTAAAAAAAAACTGTTTATCCCATCAATGACATCTTCAAGGTCTTTAATTGAAAAATTTTGCTCCGGGTGGATATAAAGAGAGATAACTGTGATTTGTATGTTAAGATTGATTATGATTCCAATTGCAGATATATTGGAATTAATTGTGACGGGGCATGTGGGATGGTTTTGAGAATAAGGAGGCATACTCCTTGCTTAGACGTGGCGATGGATTCAATGGTATTGAAGTTTGAACACTATTGTTTTGGGGGGAATGGTTGATAGTTTGATGCAATATGGGTACCCTGCAACGATATGACATTTGGGTTTATGTCCTTTATTAGTAGTTGAAGTTCGTGTAGGTTATTAAAGTACCCATTTAAGTTCCATTGTAGAACGCTTAAAAGTTGGTTTGTGGCGAGTGAAGAATACCTGTCAACGCAGTGTTTTCCGCTGAAAGGAATTGTTGTTATCAGTGCTAAATAAATATTCAATTATATTTCAATGTGAAATTGTAGGTAGTTAATTTTCTCTGTATCGACTAAAACTTTTTTTTTTTTTTTATTTCTTGCTTTTTCAGGGCAAGCTGCAACAATGTTCTCGAATATGATAATTAATATACAACATCAAAAACTCTACAATAATTCCATACAATCGAACATTAAATATATTTAAAAATTACAAGTTATTGATGAACCCAAGAAAAATATTAAGAAAATATAGATAGATAATAAGAAAACAAAAAAAAAAAACATCATTCCAGCGATACAACTTTAGCTATGAGCACATCATCATCATTGACAACATCATCGAGTGGTAGTAATTCATTATCATCTTCAGTATCATCTTCTTCTACACCATTTTTGCTATCTGAAGGAACAACAGCCACATCGTCAGTGGTTGAATCAGCAGCATTATCGGTACAAGCTCAAGGAGGAACTGGATCGCCACGTCAAGTACAAACTGAGGGGGCTACAACACCCCAGCTTCAGCAGCAAGTGACATCAGGAGGAGGAATATTTGCATCTGGATGCGAGACTTCAATTGGATTAAATGGATTGCTATTAGGAAACAACAACAACGAAGAAGTTACTTTAAATCAAAATAGCAACAGTAATAGCAGCAATAGCAGTGTGAATAGTTGTAATAGCACGAATAATAGTACGGGCAGTAATAATAGCACTATTACAATCGCCGCGAATAACAAACTCGGCAATTGTATGTCATTGGTTGGTCCATTAACACCATCACAATTCAGTGGAGGAGGAGGCGTTGGTGGTGGATGCATTGGAAATTCAGGTGAAGCAGTTAATAATAACCAAAATAGCAACGACGGACAGAGTGTGCCAGGTGAGAATAATAACAACAACATAAATACTGAAGGCAACGGCTGCGGCTCACCAGCTGGCGGTGGTGGCGAAGATTCAGCAAATGTTTTAAGTTTGGCTCAATTGAGTCAACAGCAGCATCAACAGCAACCGCAGGAACATCCATTAACAGCACCTTCAAATGGAACAGGTAATTTTTCATTTATTTGTTTTCGATAATCCAAAGTACAAGCTACAAAACTGCGATTTTGAGTAGTCTTTGAATAGAGAAAAGATTTTTTTAATACACATTTTTTGCATAAAGTCACCTTTTGACCTTGAAAACCTTACCAAAAAACTTATTTAGGTATTATTAGTAATATCAACATTTGATCGAATTATTTCGAGAAACAGCTTTAGGTTTTGAAATGTGGTTCGAGCTTGAATCTACACCTCGATGGGTTTTGGAGATTTTTTTTTCGGCAGAGGTGAACTTAATTACATTTTATCTTTTTCTTCGAAAATTTTGTAACAATATTTTGTTAAAATTCTCAGATAAATGAAATGTCGCAGATAGTTCATGGTGTCCGCTAAACTGGAAAGTCGGAAAGTCAGGGAACAAAATTTGGTCAGGGAAAGTCAGGGAATTCGGGAAGCGGTCAGGGAAATTTTTTTCCATATCAATTTTTAAAAATTCACTGAACTCCTTTTTCACTTTCTCTCATTAGAAACTTTTTTCTGATCGAACATTTCGTTTTGATTACATCTCTGTTTAAAATTATTCATTTCGTATCTTTTGCCATACCTGTGAACATGTCAAACAAAAATGAGTGAAACTGAAACGCAACTAACTGCACTTTGTGTTATTTCGTACAGCATTGGCCGCAATCGGAAACCTATGTAGAGCTATCCAGATAGGTTCGTGTTGTTGGAATCCCGTGTGAAAAACAGCTGATGACAAAACAGCTTTTGCTGTTGGACAGCTATCCATTCTATCTGAAATATTTTGGTAGATATATGTACGCTTCTATCCCAAGCGAATTGTCAAATAGAACCAATCCGATCGAAAACCTATATGGATACGGAACTATCTTTAGATCGATGTATAATGCGACGAAAAAAAATTGTTATTTCAGCTCCCGTGTTTAGGGAAACTACACCATGGAATAAGAATTTTGTGGACTCAAATTAAAGACAATTGCTTACTGCTCCATTTGAGTTCGGAACATTCTAATTCCATGGTGTAGTTTTCCTAAACACGGAAGCTTAAATAACTATTTTTTTTTATAAATAAGGGGGGACAGTTTATAATATTTAAATTATAATAACATAATATTTAAATGATAAAAGTAATTCAAGTTCGATTTTTTAATTATTTAGAACGCACACTGCTCATCAAGAAGAAAAAGAATAATTAATTTAACGCTACCAAAAAACTCGTCGTGAAGAAACTCGTCGCATTGTGTATTGGGAAACGATTTTATAACTAGAAAAAGATGACATCGAATCAAGTCACGCTCTCGTCGCGTTTACTCGTTCCATTGTGAATCGAACTTTAGATAGCATAGCATAGGTTTCCGATTGCGGCCCATAAGAGGCAAACTGTTAAAGGACAATGCGCAAAGATGTATGGAGCGTGGGCCCAGCACCAATAAGAACGGCCTTCATATCGTATATAGCTACATGTTTATGCATTCATTATCCGTTAACCGTTTGTCCAAATTCGCTGTGTGTTATTTAATTTTGAATAAAATGAGTTTTAGGGTCACAACTATTTTTTCCCATAGTTATTTTTTTTAATATTTTGTGTATTTTTCGCTCGATTTAAGCCGTTTTTTGGAATTAAATTCTTTGAACCCATGACACACTACCTGAAATTTTTCAGATTTTTAAAATTATGTTTACGCCAACCATCAATTTTATGCAAAAAGCATTTTTTTGGAGTATTTAATTTGTAAAAAATACAAATATTGGCTTTTAAAAAATAGTTTTTATTTCAAAATCATCTCTGGAAAACAACAATCAAACATCAATTTGTATCTCATTTAACGTAATATAAATGGGTATTATTTTAAAGGTTTTAAATTGCAATTCGTAAAAATTGGACAAAACAACCCACAAACCACCCTTATATATACTATTAGGGTTCAATTTTTTTAACTTATTCCTTATTTAGTAACGAAGAAAATGGTTGTACATTTTTTACGAAATGATTCCTAAATAGATCAAACAAAAAATATTAACAAAAAATAGAATATTTTTTTCCTTTTAATGGTACTAAAATATTTTTATCTCTGTCAGTTTTTTACCGATTATAAGTGTCTTTGTGTTTTTTCATAGAAGAATAACAGAAAAAGAACATTTTTTGCTCAAGCTACAAAATCAAGTTTAACAGTTTATCTAAAATAACGATAATGAAAACGAAGATTTAGTGCAAACATGTTTTTTTTGTCTACTCGTTCAAAAACGACGACCTGGCTTTGATTTTGGAAGTGATTTTTGTGTAAAACAAGGACCTGGATTTGTGATTTTGTATATGATAAAAGAATGACTAACTTAAAACTAACTTAAAATGGGTAAGAAACTGACTGAGTTAAAATCTTTTAGTACAAAATATTAAATTTTTTGTTTATAATTTTTTTTAATATTTTGTGCCCGTCAGCCCGTTATAAATGTAATACAAATTTTCCGTTACTAAAGAAGGAATAAGCTCAAAATATTTCAACCCCTTATAACAATATATAATGGTGGTTTTGATGGTCATTTTGTAATTTGTTTTGTCTTACTTTTACGAATTGCAAAAGATTAAAAACAATACCTATTTTTATTCTGATAAATGAGGTAAAAATTGATATTATTTGATTTTTTTCCAGAGATGGTTTTGACACCAAGAATATTATTTAAAAACTAATATTTGTTTTTTTCTTTACAAATTAAATGCTCCAAAAACAGCTTTTTGCATAAAATTGATGCTTGCTTATCATGGGTTCAAAGAACTTAATTCCAAAAATGGCTTAAATCGAGCGAAAAATACACAAAATATTAAAGAAAAAATTTCGTCACACAGCGAATTTGGACAAATGGTTAACGGATAAGGAATGCATAAACAAATACCTTTATATGATATGAAGGCCGTTATACAAACTTTTAAATTTTAACATCGCAAAGATATACACACCCTGCCACTTGTTTGAGGCCACTATTTTCATAAAAGTTTTTTCTCGATGAATACCTGTAAGCAATATTTTTCCTGGAAATTTTTGATACGTGTGAGTAGGTATATATATTTTGCAATAAAAAAGGATAAATCTAAAGAGTTAACTCGGAAAATTTATAGAAATTTCTCAAATTATGTGAATGGACTGCAAAAAATGGATATAAAAAGTTGCGTCACTTGATTGAGGCCATTCCAAAAAATGCTTGGCAAAAGAACTAGAACTAGAAAACTATATTTTATATTAAATTCAAGTTAAAATGGGCTCTGGAAACACGTCGACAATAGCAGAAAGAGGATCAATAGATGCTTTAAATGAACTGGGATTCTCAGGCCGAGAAAAAGCTAAGGGCCCGAACAGAAGTAAGACAATTGTCAACAACTATCTAGCAATGCAGATTTTTACATCGCAAAGATATACACTCCCTGTCACTTGTTTGAGGCCACTATTTTCTTAAAAGTTTTTTCTCGATGAATACCTGTAAGCAATATTTTTCCTGGTAATTTTTGATACGTGAGAGTAGGTATATATATTTTGCAATAAAAAAGGATAAATCTAAAGAGTTAACTCGGAAAATTGATAGAAATTTCCCAAATTATGTGAATGGACTGCAAAAAATGAATATAAAAAGTTGCGTCACTTGATTGAGAACATTCCAAAAATTGCTTGGCAAAAGTAATCATCGCCGATTTTTTTCAAATAAAAATTTAAAATATTTAAGAAAGGATAGAAAACTATATTTTATATTAAATTTCAAGTTAAAATGGGCTCTGGAAACATGTCGACAATAGCAGAAAGAGGATCAATAGATGCTTTAAGGGAACTGGGATTCCAGGGAGCATGTTGCCTGTAGAAACGCATGGAAAAAGGTTGTCTTTTCAGGTGAAAAAAAATATTCAATCTTGACGGACCCGATGGTTACAATTTTTATTTTCACAATTAAAGAAAAGAAGAACTTATTTTGTCAAGACATCACAGTCATACATCACGTGTTATGGTGTGGGGAGCTATCAACTATTATGGAAAATTTGAATTGGAATTTATAACTACAAAATTGAACGGAAATAGTTACAAATGCCTGCTGTAACGGGTTTTTCCAAAGCTAAAGAATATTCTGGAACCTCTACCTTGGATATTCCAAGAAGACAACACCCCTTCCCACACTTCCTGGGTAGCTAGTAGCTGGATTCAGTTGGAAAACGTAGGATTTTTACCGTGGCCACCCTTTTCACCGGACTCAAACATCATCGAAAACGTTTGGGCCTGGCTTTCTCGAAAAGTTTCTGATGCTGGTAGACAGTTTGGAGATAAGGAAGTCTTGGTCAAAGCTAACTGCGTTGCCTGGAGCCAGATTTCACTGGATTATTCCAAAAAAACTGAATGATTTAGTTCCAAACCGTCTAATAGAGCTAATTTCAAAAAATGGCGGTCATACTCATTATTAATTGACAAAAACATAATACATTAATGTTTAAAAACAAAAAAAAAGTAAAACATTTTTATAGTTTTGTTCAATTTTTATAATATTTTTCAAGTGGCCTCAATCAAGTGACGCATTTTTGTATACCCATTTTTGCAGTCCATTCTTATAATTTGTGAAATTCCTATGGAATTTCCAAGTTACCCCTTTAAATTTATACTTTTTTATTGCAAAATATATTTACCTACTCACAGGTATCAAAAATTTCCAGGAAAAATATTTCCTTCAGGTATTTATCGAGTAAAAACTGTTGTGAAAATAGTGGCCTCAAACAAGTGACAGGGAGTGTATACATATCATTTAAAAGGATTTTATTTAAATGGTCATTCATTACTATGAACTACATTGCATAGGTTAGTCGTCCCTTTTGTTAAGCAAAACAAAGCAAAATGCAATCCGTTATGTATACCTTGAGATAGATCTTTGAAAAATACAAGGTGAGTTGTTTTTGCCTAAGGTTTAATTAAATCCATTCAAATACGTACATTTTCTACCACTTTGTGCTATATTTGTGCAATATTAATACGTACCTACTCATGAAAATTTTTATTTAATTTTTTGGTCAGGGAAAATTTTGAAATTGGTCAGGGAAAGTCAGGGAAATTTATTTTGAAAAATAGTGGACACCATGTAGTTTCAGTTTTATATTTATTTATTGTTATATTTTCTATTTGTTTATCTACGTGACAGCACTTAGCACAACAATTACCACAAATGCATCATCATCACTGACACCAGGCAACAACAACCCAACTGTGGTTGGCGGCTCAGTTGTTGCTACACCAGCTGCAGTTCTTTCATCTTTATCAACTTCATTATCTTTAGCATTGTCATCATCATCGTCATCATCATCTTCGTCTTCATCTTCATCATCATCTTCTTCGTCATCTTCATCATCGTCATCATCATCACAGGCAGCTTCACCGCCACCAATTCATTCCCATCACCATCATCCCCACCCGTCGATAACACCGCCAATATCTGTTTTGCCACACAATGCTGTTGGTGGCAATGCGGCGGTAACACATCCATCTCTAGCGTCAACACACAATCAACAATTGGTGTCGCATGTTAGTACCAGCAATAGTAATCAGGGCATTGTTAAAATGAATGTTACTCCAAGCTCAACCCCAGGTGGTGGAGGTGGAAATGGGAGTTCAAGTCAAGGAGCTACACCGCCACATGGTTTGAATACACCAGGAGGGCCTGGATCTGTTGGACAGACATCATTGTCATCACCTTTACAACAACAGCCTTCCACTCCAATGGTTATAAAAGAGGAGCTACAGCATACACCTCCATCAGCAACAAATGGATCCGAAGGTTCTACATCATCAACTTTATTTGGTGGTAAGTCAATGATGATTTATTAGTTTTAAACTGAGATAATGGTTTCCAAAGATTCTAGCAAAAAAGTGAAATTGGAGGAAGATAACACTGTGTTGGATAGTGCAGCAGGTAATAACAATTCCATTCCCTCATTTGGAGATCCTCATAATTCGCCCAACGGCTGTCTGACGTCAAATGCTTCCACGCTAAGTACTGGTTCTATGGCAATATCAGTTGCTGGTGGAAGTGAAAACAGCAATGGCAGCAACGGCAGTACCGGTGGCAATCCCAATACAGGTAGTAGTGTCGGAATGGGTTCAAACACAGTACAGCCAATGCACGTGACTGATAAATCTGGAAATGAAACAATGGATGAAAGCTGTAAGAATCGAATTTAGCTTTAAAAATAAAATCAAAAAGTCTCAATCTGTCTATTTTTTAAGTCTTTTCTGTTGGTGCTGTAAAAGATGAGCTGATGTCAAGCGATAGTGGAATGCAAATGTCACTTGGATCATTGGGCAGTGTAAAGAAGGAAGAAGCAATTGATATGTCTCCGGATGGATTTGGTCCTCTGACAAGTACAATGCCTGGGCCGAGTATGTCTGGCATGGGTAACAATAGTAGTTGCGGATCTGGAGGAGGCATGGGTATGGGACACTCACCGAGTATGATGGGAATGAGCAGCTCTGGTGGCCCAGCTTCAGTGGTATCTAGTAGTAGTAGCGGGAGAGGTAAAAAAAGCAGTATCTGAAACATAACCTCAATAAATTCTAATGTTTATCTTTTGTAGGATCGAATCTAAACAGCATGGGTGATCTTGGTGGTGGTGGAGGAGGTAGCGGTGCAAATACAAGCAATATTTTGCCCCCGAATATGAGCGGTGGAAATCTAGGTATCCTCGGTGGAAGTGGTGGTTGTGGCATTGGCGGCAGCGGTGGTGGTGGTGGACCTGGAGGCAAACCACCCACAAGCGGTGGAGGCCCAGGCAGTGGCAATTCTTCAATGGATTACATGCAGCAACAAAACCATATTTTTGTGTTTTCCACGCAATTGGCTAACAAGGGCGCTGAATCTGTTTTAAATGGACAATTTCCCACAATAATTGCATATCATTGCACACAGCCCGCCACAAAGAAATTTCTCGAGGAATTTTTTATTAAAAATCCAATGAAACTGTCCAAAATGAATAGACAGAATTCAAGTGGTGGTGGTGGACCAAATGGACCGTGGGGAAATCCTGGCCAAAATAATGGTCATATGCTGGCAAAAATGTCACAGCAAAATAGCAAATCCGTGGGACCGAATAATAACAATAACCAAAGCAACAGTGGAAATAGCGGCTCTTCATCAAGTAGTCAGTCGACACCAGCGACAAGTAGTAGTATTGGAATGGATGTCAAGCCACCGGCAAGTTTTCACGATGATCCTTTGGCAGGTGATAGCGATTTGATGCCATGGGAACAGACAACCGTTCACTTAGGCCTGGACGGTATTTCGAACGGGAGCAATTCCGTTGCAAACAGTAACCGGGGAGCGGGAAATGCGACAGGAGGTCCGGATCCTAATGCAATGGACAGCAGTGGGTCACCGTCTTCGGCTCCACAACAAAGATCGTGTAGTGCTTCGACTCCCCTTAGTGCTGGAGTTCAACAGAGTCCCAGTAAAATGTCATCAGGAGGTCCAACATCTCCTGAGAGTATGCAGCCATCGCTTCAAGGGGTCAAAGTGCCGGACGAAAATCTGACTCCACAACAAAGACAACACCGTGAAGAGCAACTGGCAAAGCTAAAGAAAATGAATCAGTTTCTATTCCCTGAGCAAATGGGTGATTTTGTAGGCGGGCCTCACATGAATGCAGTTGATCCCGTGACTGGGGCACCAACTGCTTCAGGCGGGCAAGGAGCAGGAGGTTCCGGCAAAATGATGGACGTCAATCAAAGCAATGCAGGTGGACCCATGAATATGATAGGGGAGTCTTTAGTATGTGGACCAGCTGGGCCCGGTCAAATGCCTTCAAATATGAATGTCCGGGGTGGTGTAATGAGTTGTGGATCCGGTCCGCGAGGACCCATGAACCGTTCTTCGCATGGCCAAGGAATAGGTGGCCCGATGGGACCTATGAGCGATGGCTCAATAATGGGAGGCGGCGGACCACATGGTGACATGGGAGGCATGCAGTGTGGTATGATGATGTGCAATCAACCTGGGGGTGGAGGACCCGGCGGTGGTCCCCAGGGCATGGGCATGAGTGGAATGGGTGGCATGGGCCCAATGAATCCCTGTGGCATGGTATTAGGTGGTGGGCCAGGTGGTATGCCGCCAGGCATGGCACAAATGGAGTGGTCCAAGCTCCAACATCAATTCTACGAAGAACGCAAAGGCAAAAACCCTCAGAGCATGGAAATGATGGGAGCTGGTATAGGGCTATGCCGTCAATTATCTGCCGGGAATGGCCCCATGGGTGGCGGGCGTTCTGGCATGAATTCCACTGGTGGAGTTCTTATGCCATCTAGTGGTGGTGCAGGCAATGCAAATAGATCGCAAGGACCTCCGCCTCCATATCACCAAACACCGCGTTCGGCATCTGTGCCGATCGCAACACAAAGTCCAAATCCTGGAAGTCCAAATAATCCGACCTCCAATCTTTCGCTTCCGTCACCACGAACTGGTGGTGGTGGTGGATCGACACTTAACTCACCAGCCGGCGATTCAGGCTCAAATAGTGGCGGCGGTGGTGGGCCTGGACCAAATGGAAAATCCCAAATGCCATCATACAAACAACAAGATTCTCCTCTGACACCTGGAGGCAGTAATATTGGGAGTGTTGGTGGGAATGTAGGAGGACCAGGAAATCCATCTGGCCCAGGACAGTCAACTTCGAATTCAACAAACAATGCAGGACACAATAACAGTAATTCAACTAATAGCAATCAACAGAATAACAATGGAAATTCATCTAGAAATTCAATGAGTCATACTAGTAATCCTAGTACACCCGTTTCATCGCACATGTCACCCAATACAGTACTAAAAGACATGGAATTAAGCTGCCCAGGAGGCGGAGTAGGAGGATCTGGAGGACCAGGTGGCAATAATAACAATGGAAATCAAGGTTAGTTTTCACCATTTAAAATTCATTAACATCAAAACTTCAAAATAACTAAGCTCTCTCTCAAAAAGCCATCTCTTCCTAAAATTCTTTCAATATTAGTATATGTATGTTCTGCCCATTTGACTGTCAACAAAAAAAAAAAAAAAAACAGAACTTCTTTAATAATTTCCTTTCTAATAACCTCTTTTGCAATCCAAGGTAAAGATATTGGAGTTAACTTGATGCCAGTGCCGTCTCCACAACAAATTCAATATCTTAACACATTCGAAAGCCAAGAATTAACAATTCAAAAACAACCTAATACAACGGTTTTAAGGGATTCATCCAATGCAGTTGGATTGATGTTAGCTTCGTAAGAAAATAGTTTTTTTTGTTTGTTTTACTTTTTTTTATTTATTTTTTGTTTGTCTTCGTTTTGAAAATCAAGTCCTGGAAATCATAGATCATGCAACAACAATAGTTCTCCAAACAGCACTAATTCAGTTAATATTTCATTATCTGAATCACCTTCATCGATGTGCGGAGGCGGGGGCGGTGGCGATTCAAGATATCCGCAATCCTCTGGATCATCATCGATGCATCATAATAATAACAACAACGGTAGTAATAATAATAATTATTCTCATATAACCTCGAGTCCGCATAACTCTATTGCTTCGATAGCGGCTAACTGTAGTAAGTTTTTTTGTTTGTATTCCTTTGGTATTGTTGTTGCCTCTTTTTGGTGGGGATGGTGGTGGATGGTTTTAATTTTCCTTTTTATTTCTTTCTTATTTCTTTGTCTTTCAATTTTGTTTTCTCTATTTCTATAATTTGTAAGTCTGAATCTTCACTAAAATCTTAAAGTTAAGAGCAGAAGTTGTAGTAGGCGTGATGACGTTGGTAAGAATAAAGTGACACTCAAAAAGTTTGGAGTGTTTCTTGAATGTAAAACGTTTGATAATTTATTGGAAAATCACTCACGAGATAGAACAGCATTGAACTCGATAAATCAAGTCTTAAAACGAGACATGGTAATTTAAGAATCTATTTATTTCGCAATCATTTCTGTCGCTCCCACAGTAATGTGTCTTAGAATTTTATTGGCCGTTTAATATTTTGTCTTGGCATACCAATCTTTACAAGCAATCAAAACAAATACTGCCATTTACTACCTTTCCTCTGCATTTGTCTATTATAAGATTGCTTGGGGCTTTATTATCCTTAGTAATTAATATAGTTTATAACATGCTATTACTAATTTGAATTTGATTCTTGAAGGTATTTCTTTCTGAAAATTTCAAAAGCCTTGCAATTGAATTGTGGTTCCACCTTAGATATCTGCGTATTGGACTTCTAGTGGAAGTATTATTTGATAGTTAAAAAAGTGTACAACACTCCTGTTTTTAATGGCCGACAGCGCTATTTGATTCAATTTACAAATTTTCTAAAAGTTTATGACTTAAAAAATAAAATAAAATAAAAACTATTTTTAATTTACAGTTGAAAAAAGCTCCCGCCTGAATACATCATCAAACCCAAGTCCACAAGGTTCCCGGACGCCCAACATAGGTGAACCAACAAATAATCCATCGAGCATAGATTCTAGATTTAATCCAGTCAGTCCGGCGATGAATTATCCTGGAAATGCAGGCAATAGTAGTGGACATGGAGTAAGTGGCTCGGGCTCAGTTCCACCAGGCAATAGTGGTGGGGGAAACAGTAATTCTAATCAAAGTCAACAGCAGCACCAGCAACAACAACAGCAACAACAACAGCAGCAACAGCAGCAACAACAGCAGCAACAGCAGCAACAACAGCAGCAACAACAACAGCAGCAACAACAACAGCAGCAACAGGGTCTTAAAATGGGTGGATTCATGGATAGCAAGTGTGGTGATGTAGGTTCTTAGTGTGCACCTTTTTGATTTAATTCGAAAACTTATAGCATCACATTTCTCTTTTCCATCATTAGCAATCACCTAGTCAATGTGTGAACTTTTGTGGTCGAACGGATAATTTACCTTTGAACCCAAACAGCAGTCGACCCCCACCGGTGAAAGCTTCACATTTCGATCCGATTTCATCGTTGGCTCAAATGTCCCAACAGCTGACGAGTAGTGCAACTAATTCTTTAAATGGAGGACCTTCATGCGGTGGTGGATCGAGTGGCCCAGGTGGAGGAAGTTTGATGAGTTCTGGATTTCCTAGCCATGCAGAAATGCAAATGGCCGGAGCTATGCCTGGCAGCGCGGGGTCACATGGTATAGAAAGTATGATGGGAGGCCCTGGACCTGATAGCATGGATCACTGCGGCATGGGAGGCTTGCCTCCACATGTTCTTGGTGGACCTGGTGGACAATATGGGGGCATGCATGGTGGAGGCAATGGTGGGCCTGGTGGTGGATCAATGGTTGGCAATCCGATGATGTTGGGTGGCCCTCCAATGGGGTCACGAATGCTCTCGCCGAAAATGAACGTCGGTATGGTTGGGTTTCATGGTGGGCACGGAGGGATGGGCCTACCACCACCGCCACACAGAATGATGGGAAGGGCGGGAATGGGCGGCTGTCCATACAATGGTGCAAATATTCAAGTGAAAGCAAGCACGCCTAATACCATTCAGTATCTGCCGGTAAGGCCGCAGGTGAGCAATACGAATCCTAGAGTTCCGCCCAGCTTAGAATTTCTTCAAAGATTTGCAAATCCCCAAATGTCACCGATGGATGTGAGTGGAGGTGGGCCTAATAGTTCAGGTCCCGATGCAAGTAAAATGCAACAGTCAGGTGTTCCCGGGCAGGGCATGAATTTCTACCAAAATTGTAACCAAATGAGCGGGGCTGGACCCGGCGGTGGCCCCGGTCCGGGTCCAGGAGGCGGTATGAATACTCACATGGACACAAGTGGTCCCGATGGAATGATGGGATTAGGTGGGCCACCGGTAGGAATGGTCGGTGGATCTGGTGGTCCAATGGGCGGTGGCATGAACTCACAAATGATGCGAGGAATGCGACCGATGCGTCAGCCAGGCGGTGGAAATGGAATGCTACGAATGCAAGGCCCCAATCCGCACATGATTGGAGGTGGTGGTGTTCATCCTTTCGGAAATGGCCCGCCTAATCTTGATGGCGGTCCAAATGATCCATCGAATATTTTCCAGAACAATCAATTGTTCGGTGGCCCACCTGGTCCCAAAGGAAGTCCCATGGGGCATGGAAATGGTCCGAATGGGGCACCCAATGGACCTGGCCTAGGTGGCGGTTCATCACCCATGGGAGGTGGCCCACCTGGTGGGGACCCATCGCAATCAATGCAACCGCAACTGAATGGACCGGGTGGTCCATCAAACCCCGGTGGACCGAATGGCCCCGGAGGTGCTGGAGGTCCGGGTCCCAATTATAAATCATCGCCCTTTGTCGGTCCATCGACCAGTGATCTTAAATACGCTCAACAGTATCATAATTTCCAACAACAACTCTACGCTACTTCAACTCGAAGTCAAATGAATTCACAACTCGGAGGTCACAATGGTCCTCCCGGTGGCCAAAACCTACCCGGTATGCCTCCCAATCAAAATGCATCGTTTTTCGTTTCGAAATAATTCAATCAATGTTTGCCATGTCATTTTTTTTTTAAATATGAAATTTAAAGTCTACGCGCATAAATAACATCAAACTTCGCCGTATGAATATTTTGTCTTTTTTAAGACTTATTTTTTTAAATACTTTACTTTTGTTTCTTGTAACCTATATAATAAGCCAGTCCCTTTAGATGAGATATATTTTAAATTATACAAACAAATACATTTTTATAAAATTTTTTTTTTTTTGCAAAAGAAGAACATTGGTAAATAAAATGCCGTCTTCAATTATACTAATAACAATTCTGTAGCACATATTTTAGTTAAGGTATTTTTTTTTTAATATATAGATATATATAAACACCAACTTTAAAGCTTTTCATTATTTTTAATTAAGTAAAAAACATTTTGTTATATAATACATCTTATTAATACATTATAAAATGCGTAACATAAAGTTGATTAATAGAGAATAGGGAAAGAAAGGCAGAGAAAAGGCAAGACGAGAGTTCAATGTTTATAGCCCATATATTTGAAATATTATTTTAATAAGAAAATTCAATTAATATTTTTTTTTATTTCTAAGAGAGTGCGTTATTTATGATTATATTTATTTGTTTTTGTTATGTTCGATTATTTTTATTTTTTTCGAAAGCGAAACCGAACGACAACAAAAAGAAATAATTGTGTGTGATTTTATGGAAGATTTTGAGTAAACTATAAGATTTAAAAAGCAGAGACAGGATTAAACTGAAAGGAAATATTATTTTTTAATAATTTTAGGAGTTTTTATTATTATAAGGTATATTAAAATAAAAAAAATTAAACTTTTTTTTAGTGTCGATTGAACAGTTATATATATAAATTATAAAAAAAAATTCATGTGTTTACTTTAAAATGTGAAAAATAATTATATGCATATACATATAATATATATATATATATATATATATGTGTAAGAAAAGAAAAAAATAAAACAATAACCAATTTATGTACATTAAACGAAAGCTAAAATGCAATTTAAAATTGATAATAAATTTATAAGTCATTAAACAAAAAAATACAAATATTCATGTTTTATTTGAGTAATAGATAAACTAAATAATTATTGCACTTTATTTTAAAGAAGCAGCAACGACAAAAAGTATATTACTTACTTACTTACTTAAGATGGCGCTCACAGCCCAGGATGGGCTTCGGCCTAAACTAACAAGCCCCTCCAGGCAGCTCTGTCCCTAGCTAGCCGCTTCCAGTTGCGCACACCGATTGCTTTGATGTCGTCATCCACTTGTTTTCGCCACTTGTTACGGGTTCTTCTCCTCTGCTGCGTTCCCCAGCGGGGTTGGATCAGCTTTTTGACCAGGTCAACGTCGCTGTATAGTTCGTCGTTGAATCTTCTCTTACACACACCTTCGATACACACCGGACCGAAAATCATACGAAGACTCTTCCTCTCAAAGCACCCTAGCAGATTTTTATACGATTTTTTCAGTGTCCATGCTTCTGACCCATATAGCAGGACCGGGATGATTAGGGTCTTGTATAAAGTCTCCTTGGTTCTCTAAGAGAGGGACTACTTAAATGCCTTCTTAGACCGAAGAAACAGCGGTTGGCAAGAGTAATTCTTCGCTTGCTCTCTGCACTGATGTCATTTTGCGAGGTAATAGTGGAGCCCAGGTACACAAAGTCCTTGACAACATCGAAGTTATATCTGTCCATCGTGACATTTTGCCCGAAGATGGTGAGATTCCTCTCGATGACAGCATATACTTCGTCTTGTCCTCGTTAACCGCCAATCCCATTTTAGCCGCCTCGGATTCAATGCTCGCAAATGCGCATGCCACAGCTCGCTTCGTTCTTCCGACAATGTCTATGTCATCTGCATACGCAAGCAATTGAACGGACTTTTGATAGATTGTAGTGCTGGTGTTGACATGTGCGCTACGTACAATTGCTTCAAGAACGATGTTGAATAGGTTGCATGATAAAGCGTCGCCTTGCCTCGATCCTTTCCTACCAATTTTGTGTTCTTACCAATTTTGACGGAGCAGCGAGATTTCTCCATCGTCATCCTGCACAAGCGGACGAGTGTGGCAGGGATGCCGAGACATGACATGGCTCTGTATAATTCGTCTCTTTTTCACGCTATCATACGCGACTTTAAAATCGATAAAGAGGTGGTGTGTATCGATCTGGAATTCCCGGGATTTTTCTAAAATCTGTCGGAGTGTGAACATTTGATCGACGGTTGACTTGCCTGGCCTAAAACCACAATGATAGGGGCCGATCAGATCGTTGACAAAAGGTTTTAGGCGGTGGATAGCCGCCAAGATTTTATAAGCGACGTTAAGGAGACTAATTCCTCTGTAATTGGTGCATTTAAGAACATCTCCCTTTTTATGGATGGGGCATACTACACCGAGGTTCCATTCATCGGACCAAATTTTGCAGATGAGCTGGTGTATGCTCCTAACCAATTCATCTCCCGCTGATTTAAATAGCTCGGCTTGTTAGCCATCCGCACCAGCAGCCTTGTACGACTTAAGTTTGGATATCACCAGCCGCACTTCGGTTAGGTCGGGTGGACGGAACTCTTGGCCATCATCGTCCAAGTTGAATGGAACGTTCTGCCTACTAGCTGTCTTCGCCATTAAGCAGTTTAGAGAAGTGTTCATTCCAGATCCTCAGAACTGACTGTGTCTACTACTATATTCCCTCTCTCATCTCGGCAGGCTTCCGTTCTAGCTTTGTATCCTTGGGTGGATCGTTTCACCCTCTGATACAATTTTCGAACATCTCCCCTGCCGCTACAACCCTCAATCGACTCGACAACCCGCTTCTCGTGCTCTCTCTTTTTTCTCCTGAGAATGAGAAGTCGGCGTTCCTCTTTTCGTTTCATACCGTAGAGCTCCCGGGATACCCTCTCAGCAGCTCTTGTTCGAGTCTGCAGCATTTCCTGGTAAGCCTCGGCCTTAGCCGCATGCGCCAGCCGGCACTCTTCATCGAACCAGAGGTTTCGTTGTGGTCGCCTAGTGAAACCCAGCACATCAGAGGCGGCACTTCTGATGGCTTGTTGACAGTGTTTCCACTGGTCCTCTGCACTTGATGCTGGTGGCGGACCTCCTGGGATATTGAGAGTTACGTGGTCTGCAAAAGTCCTGGCGGTCTCTTGCGATTTAAGCTTCTCTACATCGTACATTTTCACAGCATCTGCTCTGCGTTGTCGCGTCATGGATATCCACATACGTAGTCTAGCTACCACCAGGTAGTGATCAGAGTCAATATTGGCCCCTCGGAACGTTCGGACGTCCAAGATACTGGAAGCATGTCTCGCTTCTATCGCAACCGTCGATTTGGTTGACGGTTTGTTGATCACTACACCGCCAAGTCCCTTTGTGTATATCAGGATGTGGGAAATAGGTACTTGAGATGATGACATTTCGCCCCGCCGCAAAGCCTGCCATCCTGTGTCCGATGACGGAAGTTTCGTCGTGGAGGCTGTGTCCTCCGACTATCGAACCAAAGATGCCCTCCTTTCCGAATCTTGCGTTGAAGTCACCAAGAATGATCTTCACGTCGTACTTCGGGCACATATCATACGTTGTCTCCAGGCGATCGTAGAATGCTTCCTTGGTCGAGTCATCTCTCTTTTCATGGGGGGCGTGAACACAGATCAGCGTAATGTTCTTATATTTTCCTTTGATGCGGATTGTGACCAGGTGCTCGCTTACACTTCGGAAGCCCAAGACTTCTTGCCTAAGTCTTCCCCTTATCAAAAAACCACAACCAAAAAGCCGCTGACCCTGTTCCTTCAAGCACCCGCCGTAGTAGATCTCCATCCCATCGCACTTCCTGGATGGCTGTTACGTTAGCTTTTAGCCTGTCCAGGTTCTCCACTTACTGTTCGGCTGCACGTGTTCTGTATAAGGACAGGACGTTCCACGTGGAGATCCGAAATTCATTGTCCTTGTTTCGTTTGCTGGGGTCGTCAACTAAATCATCCATATCCGAGGCTTGTTGTTGTTTCGGAACAACATTTTTTATGTGGTAGGGAAGTTACCCTGACGCACAACCCCCGACCCGGAGGACCAGACCCTTCGTATAACTCCAAGGGTTGGGAGCCGGATAAACCGCTCCTTATAGGCCTGATCTACGAATATGTCGTAGTAGCCCATATAAGGTGTTCACTAAGTAGTTCAACCTAACTGGAACTGTAGACGCAACCGTTGATTCCACCTGGAGAATTCGTCCGCTGCCGCCTCGATGAAAGGAGAAATGCCTTAGTGGGAACACTCCCAGTTGGTAGACAGAGGTGGGTTTTGAGACAAAACCTGTGGACGCTTGTGTCCTCCTGAATGCACATAACTACTCTTTTGAACATCACAAAAAGTATAAACATACTTCTATTAGCAAAATACCGGAGAATTATTTTAACAATTCAGAGTTAAATCAAGTGTTTTTATTTTGAAACAAATAAAATGTGAATTACATGTAAATGTTGGAAAAAGTTTTTGGTATGAATATTTGACGAACATTTTACTCGCCGAAGAAAACGAAAAAAAGTTAAAGAACGCAAATATTAACTTCCCATTGGAAGTTATTGTAATTGGTGCGATTTGTCGAATTGAAAATTTTGTCATATCTTCACGTTTTGAGGTCTCTAGAACCAGAATCCGTCGTTTTCAGCAAGATGTCTGTATGTGTGTATCTACGTACGTTCGGGGTACTTTTTTCGTCCACCAAATCTCGAGAACGCAAAAAGATATCGACCTCGGATAGATTTTATTTTACAGATAATATTGTCATAACGTGCTGAAAGGGTTTTCTAACAAATTCAATAAACCGTTTTTTTACTACAGCAATTTAAAAAGTAGCTGTAAAATGTCATTTATCTGGAATATCTCGAGAACTTCAGACTTATTTTAATTTACACATAATTACAAAATACCAAATTGGTAAATATTAAAACAAAAAATTCAACGGACACTTTTTTTTTAAACTAAGAAAAACAGTTGAAAAATTATTTTCGTCTCAAATATTTCAAGAACAAAAAATGATTCCGAACCCAATCCATTTTTTTTTACATATAATGACGTAGTCAACAACTGATATTTAAAAAAAAATCAATAAACAGTTGTTTTTTTAGAGCAAAAAAACTGGAACAAAAACTATTAAAAATTCTTAACAAATGTTTTTCAATTTGTTTTCAAATTTTCAAATTTCTAAAAAAATATATACCTATACCATCTTAATGTTGTGTAATTTTGAGATTTTTAAAACCACCCTTCAAAAAGCTAAAAATTAAAATGTTGCAAGAAAAACCTTTTCAAAAATGTTTTAATTCGAAAAATTCTTACAATCAAAATCGCTACAAAATCGAAATTTTGCATATGACACTTAATTTGCCTTTTTTTATTATTTTTGAAGCCATGTTTTTTTTTTTAAGTACACTCCCCTGATTTATGTTTTTTTTTTAGTCAATAGTCTGTTTTGAAATAATTGGCTTAAATAATTAATACCTCCATACCGAGAAGAGCTAGGAAAAAAAGTTTTATATGTAAGATTATTAGAATTTTATTTTTTTTTGTTTTTTTTAAATTAAGCGCGCACTAAAGGGGTTCTTACTACCCTTAAAATGTTTAAACACAGTGCGAGCGTTAGGAAAATAGGAAAGGATTTAAGAGGAGATGCCGGTGCACATTGGTTTTGAACCTTTGAATATCAAAATGGCAGGGAAAAATAGTGCCGGGTAAAGCATTCCACATTCTTGTAGTGCGACTAAAGAAAGAATCTCTATACTTAACAGTACGTCCGAAGTTGGGCTCAAGGGTAAACTGATGTGCATTCCTAGAAATACGAGTATTACGGTTGAATTGTTTTAGGGGAGGAATGCAACTGGCTATTTCGCTAGAGCACTGGTTATGAAAATAACGGTAAAATAACGAAAGACATGAAACATTGCGTCGGTGTTCGAGAGGTGCAAATGCTTCCGTTATATTTCTATCACCTATCATTTTCATAGCTCTTCTTTGAATTCTATCCAATAGACTCAGGTGAGTTATTGGAGCACCTGCCCAAACATGAGAATTGTACTCGAGTTTTGGACGAATAAAGGCTTTATAGATAACAGCCAGATCAGAAGGGGTGAAAAATTTCTTGCATCGCCGAAGAAAACCTAAACATTTAGCAGCATTTTTGGCAACATCAAATATGTGATCGTTCCGAAGAAGGTGGTCTGTGATACACATACCGAGGACTGAAAGCTTTTCGGTTTCCTCAATGCACAAATCACTCATGGATAGTGGCATGAGGGGTGGGTTTCGTTTTGAAGACACTAGACAGCATTGAGTTTTTGAAGCATTAAATTCTACGCGATTTTTGATTCTCCATTGGACAATGCTGTCAAGATCAGAATTTAATGAGCTCATCATACGCTGCCGTTCAAGTTCCACATCCGAAGGGCATGGATGAGAATCTGTAAACGAATATGAGAAGCTGAGGGTACTGTCGTCAGCGAAACAGTTTAATGGATTAGAAGTTTCAGACAAAAGATCATTTATAAAAATAAGGAAGAGAGTCGGAGACAAAACGGAGCCCTGGGGCACACCAGCATTTATTTTGTGGATTTCAGACTTGAAACCGTCTAATACAACTTGTATTGAACGGTCCGAAAGGTAATTTCTAATCCAACGAAGAAGAGATTCATCGAAACCAAATGCGCGCATTTTCGATAAGAGAGCTTGATGCCAAACTCTATCAAACGCTTTTGAAATATCAAGTGCAATAATCTTACTTTCTCCAAAACGATGTAAAGATTTGTTCCACTGTTCGGTGAGATATACCATCAGATCACCAGTGGACCTATTGCTACGAAAGCCGTACTGCCGGTCATTAAGAAGCCTTCGTTCTTCGAGATATTTCTTGAGCTGAAAATTGATCAGCGTTTCCATGACCTTGGAAAGAAGGGACGTAAGTGCAATCGGACGATAGTTTGAGGGTGAAGAAGATACGCCTTTTTTAGGGACAGGCTGGACAAATGCTGTTTTCCATCCACTCGGAAAGAGACCAGTAGAGTAGGACAGATGGAAAAGCTTACGCAGTGGTTTTGCCAGCGTTGAAGAACACCTCTTCAGAACAATGGGAGTGATACTATCCGGGCCAGCGGATTTGTGAATGTCGAGATCTTTCAGAACTCTAGCAACTGCGCGAGTGCGAAAGAAGATTTGCCCCATAATATCGTTTACTCTCTCAATTACAGGCGGAGTTCTATCACTTACTGGCAGCGTCGAATTAACAGCAAACTGTGCTGCGAGCATTGGCTTTATCTTGCGAGCTGACAGCAGGTGTGTCGTTGAAGACGAGTGTTGGAACCGCAGACGAAGAAGTGTTTCGAATGTTTTTGGCAAATGACCAAAAATTTTTAATACTATTGGGACATTGTAATATTTTTTGTAATAATTTTTGGTCATGCAAAAATTTGGTTCTTCTAATATGACCGTTACAGGTCTTTCTGGCTTGTTGAAACTTTTTCCGGTTTTCCTCAGTAGGGTTGGCTTTGTAACTACGGAAACTTACTTCTCTAACCCTAATAACCTCTTTACAGCTCGAATCAAACCACGAGTTTTCTTTGGGTTTGAAAGATTTAACCCTATTCGGGATAAAATTTCTCATTCCACAAAGAATTAAATTTGTGATCATATCTGCACTGGCATCTACGTCACTATCGAGGAAGCATAGTGACCAGTTAAAGTTCCTGAAGAAAGCATTGAGACCGTCCCAGTTGGCTTTCTCGTACTGCCAAACGGTTCTCTTGGGAGTTTTTTCTTTAACTGAGTTTTGGTGGCACGAGAAATTCGCAGATATGACACAATGGTCTGATGTGCCTAGAGGCGATAATACACTAATAGTGTATTGATCAGGGTCAGAGGTAAGGAACAAGTCCAGAGTGTTGGCGGATTGACCTGGAACGTCAGGGATTCGAGTTGGCTCTTCAACAAGCTGAGTCAGGTGGTTTAACTCAGCAAAGACCTCAACAAACCTTCCTTCGGGTGTTGTCTGACCCGAAAAGCGAAGCCAATTAGAATTGTGTACATTGAAATCGCCCGCAATGACGATTTCAGTGTGAGGGTAATGGGCAACAATTCTTTGAATGGAGTCGGACAGAGCATCAAACTCGTTAAAAGTTGAATTTCTGTCCAAATTAGGGCTCCGATAAACGAAACATGTGTGTATGATGTGCTTATTTACCGTAAGTTTTAACCACATGAAATTAAAGTTTGTGTTAGAACACAAACCATATTGTGGTTGAAGTTGGTACAAAAAAATTTACAAAAAAATAATATAAACATTTTACTATTATAAATAGCTAAAGTACAAAATATAGCTAATGTCACATTTTGCCCTGTATCTCTATATCTAAACCTACCTATATACTGATTATCCAAAAATTCAGTTTTTATATAATATATAATTATATAATATATACTCTACCACCCACCACTTAAGTAACTATGTACATTATGTATATGGTTTTCAAGTGCACCAATGGGAATTTACTAGTGTGGGTCGACCCCAGACTCATTTTTTAGTTTTCATTTTCAGTTTTCTTTGTACCTGTTGTGTTAGTGGCTTATACATAGATCTTCGAAGGGTAGAAACGTGAGTCCAAGAGGACACCATCCTCTACACTTCTACAGGTTATTTTTTGTAACCCACTCCACATTGAACTCTGCACGTTGAATATTGGGTATCTTGTACCTTAAATGGAGGGATCACAACTGTACCGTACCAAGTCATACAAACAATTCAAAAACTATTGCTTCATTTTGCGCAAAATTAAACTGTTCAGAGAGGCTATTCTGGTTTTGTGATAAACGCGATGAAGACACTTTATAGTGATAAACAACAGTTTAGAAGGTAAAAAGAAACAAAAATATGTGCAAACAAATAAAGTAATCTTTTTGTATTGAATTTAGCAGAAAACATTTTAGATTAAGAATAGATGACTACGATAGGATAAAATATAAAAGTCGTATGAAAACTTATCATATGATTTTTTCGGAGAGCCGGAATAGCACCAGGTTTATAACTCAGAAAGTGTTTCGAAGATAATGAAAAAAACACGAGTCAGTAACTCGCATATGCGATTACTTTGCATAAACGAACCAAGTCAGTGATATTCGGTTTTTGTAAGTTTTATTCGCAACCAGACCTGTGGTTTTTAGTTTAGACCAATAAACCCAATAAGGAACTGGACAGGCGGATCCAGGCAGGATCATCAAAATCCAATCGAAACTGACTTAATAATTTAAGGCCGTTTGCTTATACGAAACATAAATCTACATTATAACTACCCTCCCCCGGTTTTCACCTTGTAGTGGTGGGAGGGCTTACGATCGAACCTCCAACAACCCAGTTGTAGGATCGTTCAACCAAGAAAACCAAAGCAGAGATGTTTATCTAATAGGAAAACTATGAATAAAGTTAATAAAGAAGCTTCAAATCGAGTGGGGATATACACTCAAGTGTCGGCAGAAGTCACGGCTGCCGGCGAGGGCTTGGCTTAGAAAGAAGCTAAGTCGCCAGTGACTCAAATGATTAATACTGAAATCGATGATAAAACAATAGAAAAAACAACAACAACTGCGACGGAAGACTGCATTCCTTCTTACAGTGACGGTGGCGGTGGGATTGATGAGGTGTTTTCTGAATACCTCATGGATCTTACTGACTCTGAGGACGGTGCTGTGGGAGCTGGCGGTGGAGAGATGGCGTCTGATGAGGAAAACCGTATCCTCAATGAAGACGACTATCAATCCTTCGCCAGTTCGGACAGCTCGGACGCAGACGTCACTGTGGCTGAAAACCCTCAGCGAACTCAAGGCGAATCTTTGGCCAAAACCCTGACACTGTCGGAAGCCAAGATAACTTCGACTCCAAATAAAGGGTCCGGTGAAGTTGAACCAACCAAAGTCCGTGTAGATGGCCCAGGGTCCTCCGGGACCGTGATGGATTCCAATTCCGAAAATCGATGCCCGTCAAACGATGGGCCGAAACCGATCCAGGAAAAGGTGCATCCAAAAAAACAGAACAAGGAAGGGAATCTGGATCCAGATCTTAAAAGGATAGAGAATGCCAAGAGAGCCGTACGAAGATATGACCAGGGCGACACAAAGAAGCTCAGTTGTAGGGACTGGAAGCGTTTGAGCTGGGCTCAAAAGCTTCTTACCAAAACTGAGACCAAGAGCAAGCCAGCTGTTACAGTCAACTCAGACAAGATTCACGACAAAAATGAACCAACAGTTCAAGGTACCTCTTCCTCCAGATTAACGAGCGGTAATCCTATAGTGAGACCGGTTCAACGTCCTAATCACATAAGGGTCGAACAAGCCAGCACAAAAAGTCAAAGAAAGAGGACCAGACATAATGTCTCGACAACCCCTCCAATGTCCGTCAACAAATAGCATAAGGCGGCACATAATGCAGGTACGCTGGCTGATGTGGTAACACAGAATCTCCAAGTGGCCATCATAAATGAAAGGAGTTCCGAAAGGTTGCTAACAACCGAGCAATGGGCTCAGGTGGAGGTGAAGATCCTCGAATGTATTAACACCGAGATACTTGCCTCTACCGGGTTTGTTCCGAAATTCAGGCCGTTGTCGACAATAAAAGGGTTTAAGATTTTATCCTGTAGAGACGAATCCACTCTGAAATGGCTTCGGGTTAAAATCTACGAGATGAAGGAACTACTTGCCGGGGTAACACTCAAAGTTGCCTATAAGAGTGAGCTTGCCACTAGACCCAAAGTCCGCATCAATGTGCCGGGCCCAAAAATCGCCAAGGAATTGCTGGAAAACCTCCTGAGAGGTCAAAACTCTAGCTTTCCTAGTGGTGATTGGCAGGCTCTGGCAATGGAAGCGCCTACAAAAACGGGGCAAGAGGCCATAGTGATGCTGAATAGTGAAACGATGGCAATGCTTCCCTCTAGAGGTTTCAAACTTATGGTTGGCATAAATGAGGTTAAGGTGCGACCGGTAACGGTAGCCAACTCACAAAACAAAAACAATAATAAAAATGATGAAAGTGCTACAACTAAACATACAGCACAGTAAGTTGGCCTCTGCCACCTTAACCTCCTTTTTGTCAAGAGACAATATTGATATAGCCCTAATACAAGAGCCATGGATCAACAGTGGCAGGATCTGCGGACTTAGGTCCAAGGATTACATTACATATTTTGGTAAAGGGCCTACAGAAGGTAACTATCGTACATGTATAATAGCGAAACAATTCATAAATATTTTCCTCTTATCCTCCCATAGCAATGCGGACATGACGACGGTAAAATGTGAAAGGAAAGGGGCCTGCCCCTTATCTTAGCCTCCGTCTATATGCCAGGTAATTCACCGAGGCCGCCGCCATCAGCTGCACTAGATGATCTCGTAACAACAACAGGTAAGAACGGTTGGGGCCTTCTAGTTGGTTGTGACGCAAACGCCCATCATCTACAATGGGGCAGTTCGGACACGAACGCAAGAGGTGAGTCACTTTTTGAATTTATCATTAAGAAAAATATGTTGATCTTAAATAGAGGTAACGAACCAACTTTCGTTACAAGAAACAGAAAGGAAGTGCTTGATGTGACGCTTTCCAATAACTCTGATTCCATTGCAATCAGTGACTGGAAGGTCTCAAGCAGTGTAACATTCTCAGACCATAGAATGATAACATTCCGAGTTGAGCACGAGTTAGAAAATCCAAAGCCCTATAGCAATCCCAGGAAATCAAACTGGGACGCCTTTAACATAAAACTGGCATCATCTTTGGGCCATTATGAAAATAAACTGTTGGTAAACTGTTTAGATATCGAAACACATGTAAGTGAACGAACGTCAGCCATTATCAATGCCTACGAAAGCTCTTGTCCCATTTCCAAAGGAAAAGGCAAACTCAACCCCGTATGGTGGTCTATAGAGCTGTCTATCTTAAGGAAAAAATCACGAGGGCTTTTCAACAAGGCTTAACATACCAATGAACCTGCTGACTGGGATCTCTTCAAGATCAGCAAAAATGAGTACAAAAATCGAACAACCTATGCAAAAAGAGCAGCCTGGCGAAAATTTTGTACAGACATTGAGTCTACAAATGACGCTGCTAGGCTAAGGAAGGTCATGTCAAAGGAATACATTCCCCCGGGCTTTTTAAAAAGACCCGACAAAACCTGGACAGACTCCTGCTCCGAGACTTTATATTCACTTATGAGTACTCACTTCCCAGGATGTACAACTGATACATCTCCTGTGGACGAGGGCCCTAACATTAGTGAAATTTCTAATATTGGTAACCAAATTGTAGACTATAGGAAGGTGAGTTGGGCCATTGACTCCTTCTCAGCATACAAGTCTGCAGGGCCTGATGGTATAATTCCAATTATGCTCCAAAGCTCTAAAGATATAATTGTTCCACTTCTAGTGGAAATTTTTAGGGGATGTATATTCCCTCTAGTTGGAGAGAAGTCAATGTTATCTTCATTCCGAAAGCTGGCAAGCCCACTCATACTGAACCGAAAGACTTCAGACCAATAAGTCTGTCGTCCTTTCTTCTCAAGACCTTAGAAAGACTAATTGAAACGTATATTCGCTTAAAACTAAATGATGACGTACTCTCTCAGGCGCTTCATGAAGTGGTCGGCACAATTGAACAATCAATTCATTTCAAGGAATTTACCTTGGTAGCATTTCTTGACATAGAGGGGGCCTTCAACAACGTTGCTAACACTGCAATTCGTCAAGCCCTAGACTCTATCAGCATCGACCCAATACTTATTAACTGGGGTGGAATCGCGTAAGGTGATTTGTGATCATCACATTTTTGATAGTCACATGTGATAAGATTTTATTTTCCATCTGCGTAAGGTGATCACAAAAAATTAGTGCAAATTTGGTATCACTTTTAGAGAAAACACATAATTTGTACACATACAAGTTAGATTTGGCATTTCCACAAATCGACTTGAAGATTTTATCCGTCGCTTCGCCAAGTTTGGTAATAAAAAGAAAATGAATATTCAACAGTGTTAAAATTGAACAAAGTTAGTAATTAATTGCAAATAATAGATAAAAACTGTGCGTTCGTAGTTTGTTAGATAACAAATAATCGGAAATAACTCAGTTTCAAGTGCTTAAAGCACAACGTTGCCGGTGTGTTCTTTGGCGGATTTTAAGAAACCCACTCTTCTGCTTTAAGTTATTGAATTTGTTTTTTTACTTGATGATTAAGCGAAATAATATTTTGTTAAATTTTGCAACCGTCCACTGAACAAAAAAAAAAATTTGTTCCAATTAAAAAGCCGTGACAATTCAATGCTCTTGAATATTCATTACGGATCTGTGGGCTCAATATTTTATGCACTAAATTCTTGTGGACGCCATCATTTTTTGTCTAAATTCCTGTCAAATAAAAAAAAATATTTTTAAAATACAAATATAATTTTTTTTTTTTACAATACAAATTTATTCAAACAATATTTTGACTTGATTTGTATGAAAGTGATAGCAGAATAGCTGTCACACGAAATAGTCACAAAAATGTGATTATCACATGTGACTATCACCTTACGCAGACGGAATTAGTTGATAATGACTATCATTGATCACAAATCACCTTAGCCGATTCCACCCCTGGATTGACCTCATGCTTAAATCAAGACTCGTAAATTCAGAAATGGGTGATAGTAAATTAAAAGTGAGGACGTGTAGATGTACTCCACAGGGTGGAGTCTTGTCTCCTCTGCTTTGGCTTCTCGTCGTTAACCAAATTTTAATTAAATTAAGTCGAGGCGGTGTCAAGGTCATCGCATATGCCGATGACACTGTGTTAATGGCCTCGGGGAAATTTGTTTCTACCCTATGTGACCGACCTCCTGCAAACAGCCCTTGACAAGCTCAGTAATTGGGCCGATAGTTGCGGACTTAACGTCAACCCACTAAAGACAGAAATGGTTTTGTTTACAAGGAAGCGTAATATTCCACACTTAAACCCGCCCACCATTAACGGGTTTCCGCTACAGGTTTCGGGCACAGCTAAATATCTTGGCGTGGTACTTGATCGTAAACTTAACTGGAAAGAAAATATAAAGGAAAGGGAGAAAAAAGCATGTGTAGCTTTCTATACTTGCAGCAGAATTGTTGGTAAAAGATGGGGACCTAGCCCCAAAACCATTCATTGGATATACACATCCATAATAAGGCCAATCCTAACATATGCCTGCTTGGTCTGGTGGCCAGCCCTAGAAAAGGAAACAAATCTAAAAACATGACCAAAATTCAAAGACTAGCGTGTATTGGTACAACCAGTGCCATAAGGACCACTCCAACCGTAGCCCTAGAAACTTTCCTTTCACTAGCCCCGCTCGATTTGTTTACAAAAGAGTTGGCGGCAAAAAGTGCTATAAGACTTAAACAGTGCAATAATTGGAAAAGGTGCCACTATGGTCATAGAACTATAACGAATTTTACTGACATAGACATTCAAACGGACTATCTTACACCGCACATAGATTTTAACCCAGTAGCTCTAATAGATATCCCAACAAGGGAACTCTGGAGAGAAAACCGGGTCCTAAATAGAAATCATGTTTCGGGCGTTGGGTCAGGCATCTATTCAGATGATCCACCCCTTAACAGATCAATAAAACTTCCAAAGTTCTGCAGTGTCTTCCAAGCAGAAGTACTTGCAGTTTGCGAAGCAGCAAAACATCTTGTCACTTGTAAAGTAGCCAATAGGAATATTGATATCTTCATAGACAGCCAGGCGGCGATAAAAGCTATCTCCTCAATCATCACAAAGTCCAAACTGGTGGTTCGTTGCCGTAACGAGTTTAAAATGCTCAGCGCAACAAACACAGTTACCCTTCGATGGGTCCGGGAAAAAGTGATTTTTACGGGAACGAAATAGCATATGAACTGGCCAAAATCATGTCTTCTCTAGACCCGAGCCAAACAGACAACTCGGTTTTTATGCCACTAGAGCAAGAAAAGAGTAGAATTCACCAGAAATTTCTTGTGGCCGCAGATGTCAGATGGTCATCAATCGACACTTGTCGGGTTTCAAGAAATCTTTGGGCAAATATTTCGCCTTAAAAAAACAGAATACATACTAAAGATAGGCAGACCTTATTTATCCCTACTTGTTGGAATCCTTACGGGACACAACTCGATGGGTACCCACATGAGCAGAATGGGCATTAGCACATCTGACTTATGTAGAGGGTGTCAGGATGAAGAGGCGGAAGAGGGCTCTTATCACTTTCTTTGTGAATGCCCCAGCTTAGCCAGAACCAGAAAAGAAGCCCTCGGAGAATATTTTTTCGATGAACTGGGCGACATCTCAACCTTGCCACTGAAAAATATCTTAAAATTCACTCCGAATTCAGGATGGTTCAGGGAGGCCTCACATACCTAAAATTCCCTTATTCCTCTCCCCAACCCCTCTTATACCTTTCTTTTCCTTCTGTCGGGCAACGCAATGGATTCATTGAGATCCGAGTGAGATGGTGTGGCTTGCCGCATCATCACCCCACCTAACCTAACATTATAACTAAGTTTAACATAGCTTGTAGTTATGTTCAATCTTCTTAGCTAAGCATAACTCTTGTGAAAGAAATCGCTGTCAAAACTTCAATTTTGTGTGAAAAGTCAAATACAATTCTAGTATTTTGCATTTTGTGGCCTTTTTTTTAGCGTATGTACGTTTAACTAAGTATTTGATTTTAGTAATGGTTTTTCAATGAAACCTGATAAATATAAAACAGTCCGGCGTTATTTTTTGTGTTTCTATAAAAAGTGATATTGTGAAGTTTTGTTGTTGTGAATCTGCTGCCTTACAATATAACAAAAATGTGTGTCATTTCCTTGAATATTGGCTTCAATGTTTTATGTTGATTTCGATTCAACAAAAAAAAAATCGATTTTTTTTATCTTTTTCATATTTCACTATCGTTGCAACAAAAAAAAAAAAAACGATTTTTTTGGTCTGGTCTGATTCAAATCAATTTTGCAAATCTTGATTTCAGGCAAAAATCTGCACATTTTTATCCAAATCAATAGAAAATGGCACTTACACAATTGCACACTAAATCAAATTACGTTTTGAGTTCGTTTTGCTACGATTGATCTAAAGTCTGACCACCAAATACAAAATTTTTGAATCGAAATCGACATTACTGTCGAAAACCGTTTATCTGGGTATCATTTTACGCCGTTTCATGAATACCTCTATATGTTTAGCCACTAATGAAAATACATTTCTGTCTCCTACGGAAATGATACAAAAATAAGTAGGTAAGGCGCCAGTTATAGCTTTCATTGAAAACCATCATTGAAAATTTTGTCTTTCAATTTTGAAGCACTTAAACAAATAAAACTGATGGCGTTTTGGTACCAAAATGATGGTTGTCAGTTATATAATTTTTTTAGTGAAAAAAATGTTTAGTTTTCTTTACAACTTTCATATAAAATCATTTTTTGTTTTTCAATGATGAAAATCGTTTTCAATGAAAAGCTGATATTTTGTTCCCAAAAGTGGAACACATTCGTTCCAATGAAATGTATTCCTTTCTCTTCCCGTTCTCGTCTGTCAGTTTTTCGTTCAATGATCGACTTTAACCTCAAAGTTGTTTTTTGTATGGGGAATGGAATTTTCAATGAAATAAAATTTCATGATAGCTATAACCGACTTGTCAGAAAATATTCCACTGTTTCACTGATTTGTGTTTCAATGATGGTTTTCAATGAAAGCTATAACAGTGGAATATTTTCTGACAAGTCGGTTATAGCTATCATGAAATTTTATTTCATTGAAAATTCCATTCCCCATACAAAAAACAACTTTGAGGTTAAATTCGATCATTGAACGAAAAACTGACAGACGAGAACAGGAAGAGAAAGGAATACATTTCATTGGAACGAATGTGTTCCACTTTTGGGAACAAAATATCAGCTGTTCATTGAAAACGATTTTCATCATTGAAAAACAAAAAATGATTTTATATGAAAGTTGTAAAGAAAACTAAACATTTTTTTCACTAAAAAAATTATATAACTGACAACCATCATTTTGGTACCAAAACGCAATCAGTTTTATTTGTTTAAGTGCATCAAAATTGAAAGCCAAAATTTTCAATGATGGTTTTCAATGAAAGCTATAACTGGCGCCTAAGTGGTAATATTTTGCTTACGAATAAATTCCGACGATGACTGCGATAAATCTGGACTATGATAAGGATAGCGCAAATAGAAAACCAGCTTTTAAAATTTGATCAACATTGTGTAGTTATTACTCTTTATTTTTTATTATAGCACAAATACATCAATTTTTTTTTGTCATAATATAATACAGCATAGGTTTTTTTTTGCATACAAATCTCAATATAAAGTTTTATTTTAAGTTAAATAATTATTTTTTAATAGTAACAGTCATGGCACATTTTAAGAAAACCGTACCAGTACATCTTATTCTAAAAAAAAAAATATAATAAACAAAAAAAAAAAAAGTGTATAAGGAAAACATTTGTAAGAAATTCTTATATATATTTACAATTAATATTTTATTAAATAACACGATTATAATAATTTAAGTGGTTTTTGATTGTTTAAGTTTAGAATATATGCATTTACTTCACACAAGAATTAAAATTACTTAATTCGCAGCTCAAATATATTTCCATAGAACCTCAGAGCTTTGTTTTTTTTTTTAACCAACTCCTAATCAATTATTTGCTTTTTGTTTTACACTTTGAACATATTTTACTTAGAATTTATTTTTTTTTTGGAATACTCTCAATTTTGTATAAATTAAATACGACTATAAAATTTGGCTATTTGGCACTTAATATATAAATATACTTATATTTTTATATATATTTTGTCACATAATACATTCAAAAATTTTTTATAAAATTTTATATTAGATTTGTGCCTCGTAGATTAATTTAAGTACTCTTTTTAAATACAGACACATTGCTCTGTGAATCAACTCATATTGTTCTGAGTTTTGCACCATTCCGCCACGTTGCAATCTTAAATTACAAACAATACCAAGAATATCAACATGAATGCTTGGACTTTTTGTGATTGATGGTGCTGTTGCCAGCGCCGGCGTTTCGCAAAAGACATTATTTTTAATTCTGGTATTAGAAGAAGAACAAGAAGAATTCGAATTAGAAGAAACCCCATCCTTTACATTAACAATACATTGAATTCTATTTTTATCATCATTAGATTCAGTAGGACTTTGAATAATCTTAGTTATATTTATATTACTATTCTTTAATTTAATACTACTTCTACTATTATTACTATAAGGAAACGATTGACTAGAGAAACTTTGGAGATTGTCTACATTACTTATGCTGCTTTGTATATTGTTTGAATTATTACAACAAGCAATAGAAGTTGTTGGTGTTGTTTGACTTGTTGTTTCGTCGTGTTTATAAGCATTTATTGATTTTAAAGGAAATGATGATCGAATTTGGCAAATAGCATTTAATATAGCAGCCATACAACCTGTACGTCCAATACCAGCCGAACAATGTATAACTGGCAACGGTTGATCATTTGAATTGTCTGCAAGAGAAATATTTAAGATATGAGAAGCTGTTAGGTAAAAACACCCTAAGACTATGCTCATGTCGATGTGAAATAACGCCCAAATTTTACAAAACAGTATAAGTTGTCCTTCAACACTGAGTGTTAATGGAAAATTTGGGCGATTTTTCTATAGGCACCAGAATTTGATGTGTACAATTTAAATATTTACCCCATGTCAACATGTGTTCACTGATTTCCAGCAGCACGCTAATGTCACTTGGTGAGCGATGATCTGGCCAATCAGGATACCAGTAATGCAAGCTATTGAAACTATGCACAAGCTGAATTCGTTTACCATTAACATCACTAGCAGTTCCTTTACTGCTTCCATTACTATAACTATTACTTGATGATTTATTGCTTACATTACAACAAAACAAACATTGCAACTTTCGTATTGAAAATCCATTCTTCATAATAATTCCATTGTTTTTAACAATGAAATAATTAACTTTTGGTAAGTAATCGATTATTTTTTTATCATTTATTTCAATTTCGAATGTATCGTAATTCGATGATGATGATTCGTGTTTTTTTAAATATTTATTATAAAATAATTTAATATCATTGTTCTTTATCTCATCGTTTGTATAGGTTATAAGAAATATTTCATTTTCATTTATTGGAAAATATGTTGCACATTTTTGTCGATTATTTTCAACAAAATTTGTTAGCATAATAATTTTTTGTCGCTTGCTTTTAAATTTTTGTCGATCTCGATTGGTTGATCCCGTTGAATGGGTATCATGCATTTTTTCAAATTCAATTGGTGATGATGGCAATTTACTGCTCTTGTTCATATAATATGGCTGTGGACTTCCGATACACCTTTGTTGTTCATCGTATTTGCAGATATTTTGGAAAATCATCAACCAAAAGTCGTAAATTGTATTTGGTAATGGGCCTTGAGTAGCTATGTAACTTTTCTGCACATAATCTGGTCCCTGTAATTAAAAAAAAAAACATCAATACAAATTAATACAACACATTTTTAAAGGAACTATGTTATATTTAAAAGGTAAATGAAAGCCTTATTATAATAATAATAAATATTTTAACAAAAATTACCTTAATATAGTTAGCATTAATATAGGGAGCTTCCATGCAACCCTCTTCAGCAACCAACTGTACCCTTGAATGTTCATTTGGCAAAATACTCTTGTAGCGATTTTTTGATTGTGATCCAAATACCATTGGTTTTTCTTGGTGATTCGTCGGCAGATCCCAAAATTCTTGATGTAAACTTCTTATTAATCGTTTTTGTTCGTTTTCATCAGGCAAATCAATTTCGAAAAATGATGACAATATCAATTTCGATCGATTTTGTTCATCGAATGTTTCAACATCACCTGACAACTGATGAAGTTTCTCATCGTCATTATAGCTCTTTTCGAACACATAATTTAATTTCATTAAGTCATATCCATCCAAGACATTTGAGGCATTCTGAAGTAATTGAACATTGGCAAGATACATTTTAAAGTCCTCGGAAGTTGTTTGTGGTGAGAGTGGTCGTGTTGTAATATTTCTTAAGCCAGTGCAAGAACATAAGTTACTTTGTTCAAAATTTGTTATGAAATGCTCAGGAATAACTTGTTTGGTTTTTGATAAAGTTGTGCTCAAATTCAAAGATGGTGTGGCTTGATTGATATGTAAGTTTTTTGGAAGAAGTTTTTCTTCTTGGCTGCCAGTCAAAGAAATCGGTAACTGACAATAGTTATTCAAATCTGACACGGAGCCGAAGCATGTTTTTGTTGAATTACGCATATGGGTTTGATTTAATTTCGTATATTGCGATCGGTTATTGAGATTATTCAAATTTTCCGAACTGAAAAACTTTCTTTGTTGGCCAACGCAAACAGAATTAGCCGCTGTTGTGTCTGCATCTAAGAATTCGCTTTCTTGGTGTCCACGAATTTCATATTCTTCTTCTAATTGATTTGTATTGATGCTACTCAAACTACATGCCGAACCACGTAAATTCACTACTGCCAAAGCATTACATTGTAGATTAATTGTAAGACTAGCATTTGAGCCTCGTCTTTCTAAGAGACCCTTTTTGTTGCTTGATGTTTTACTGTTTGATGAGTTTTCATTAAAAATCGCATCTTTTGTCGCATGATGCTGCTGCTGTTGTTGGATCTTAAATACATTTTGCTGCTGTGGTGGATGTGAGGTTATATTGAGGGAACTATGGCTTTTGAAACGATTTAAATGAACATATGATGAACCTTGAATATTAAGAGTTAGGCTTGTATTTGAGCCACGGCGTTGTAGTAAGTTTTTCTTTTCAGCTGTGTTGGATGCGTTTCCCCCAAATCCTTGAGTTATTAAGCTATTTCCATTATTAATAAGTGTTGATGGTATTCCAATCGAATTACCCTTAAACAAAACGGCTTGTTGCTTCGAACCAGTTAAGTTGTATATTGAATTTGATAAATTATACTGTGAATTACTACATAAACTGTAATTTGATGTACTTAGTCCCTTATTGAGACTACCATATGATTCATTTAAGTTCAGAGTTAAACTATGATTAGAGCCTCGGCGTTGAAGCAGTGAACTTCGTGCTGCGGCACGACTGCTTAACAAATTTGATTGTTTTCCACCAACACCACCACCACCTATAGAAGCAGCAAGAGCAACCGTTGATGATGCCTTCAAAGTGTCTTCATAGATTTCATCTGCATGGCGACTTACTGAAAAATCACTAAGTGTCATAACTTCAGGCAAAGTTTTCAAATTGCTATTCGATAAACTAAGAGCTGTAGCGCATTTTTGTGTTTGAAGAGTTGATCCAATTAAATAGTCGGGACTCAGTTTTTTTATTGCTGATGTTGTTGAGGTGTCGTAGTCATGAAGTAATTTAGTAGTATTAGATGTGGATGTGGATGATAGTACTGGAAGAGCAGCAGTAGCTGAATCTTCCAAATCGATAAAATAGTTTTCACCGTCGCCATCATCATCTACTCCACCTAAATCATCCACACCACCAGAATCCATATCATCTATACAATTTTCATTAAATGAATCTAACTTGAGTATAAATCCTTGTCGTTCTGCACACTTGGTAGGGGTAGTATTGTGATCGAATGATGAAATTGATGGCGACGAAGGTGTCAAAGTAATATTTGAGCTTAGTTGCCTTTGTTTTGTTCGATTGATTCGATTGTATTTTGTATTTGGTGAAAAATTTCTCTTAGGTGTACCTGGCATGGACAGCGATGATATATGCATTACGGACGCGGCCTTTGATGGACTGGATTCGACATTTATTTCATTAAGGGCGTCATTTTGATCTCTATCGTGCAATCGTCTTGACATCAAAGACGACGAAGAAAATAACTTAGTAGAATCAGAAGAATCAAATGAAATTGCTTTTTGTTTGGTTTGGCCCAAGGTTGGGGTTTTCGGTGGTGGAGTTCGAATCAAGGCCTCTGTGTGTGAATTCTGATTAACATCATTATACCACATTACTTTCAAAGATAAATTATTACTTTTATTGCTGTTGAGAACTTCTTTTTCAAAACAACAGCTATCCTCAGCACCATCTATTTGGTTACGTTCTAAATTTGAGATTGAGATGTTTTTCAAGTTTGATATGTTCTTTTTATTATTTGTGTTTGGAGAAGTTACTACAAAATCATTTGACATAAGTGTAGGTGTGGTCATTTCAATTAGTTCCTCTACCGGAACTCCTAAATTATCTTCGACCAGCTTTGCACCTTCAGAATCAAGTGAAATCGATTTCAATCGTGCTCTTCTTGTTGCCTGTGCATCTGACGATGTCACTTTCAGTTTCTCATGTTGTAGATGATTATGCGAAGGATAATCCAGTCCGAATTCAAGTTCGTCGTCGTTTTCATTTTCAAAATAATAAGTAGTATTTGTTTTATTTATGATTCCAGGTGAAAATAGGTCAACTTCAGGAAATTTAAAATAATCACCATTTTTTGTATAGCCTGCCGATGAAAGTGTTGGACTTGATTTTACTATACATCTGGCTTCTCCTGCTGTTGATGATGATGATTTATCGTTAATATCTTTTGGTGAGAACGAAAATTTTGATGCAGGTAAACGAGCGAATTCCATAGTAGCTAATGGAGAATTCTGTTGTTTGTGTATTGGTTTGGTAGGTACTTCATTCTCTTTGTCACCCTCTTTATCGTATACTTTTGGACTGCGACAATTTTGACGATTCATTAAGTTACCACCCTCAACAGCTGAAGCTGAAGCTGGTGGTGATGGGCGCGATGCATTAAATGAAATTGATGCCGACATTGCAGAAAAAAGTGGTGACGCACCAGCGGTATAAAGATTATCATAAGTGTCATATTGAGATTTGTTAGAAACCTTATTGGTGGTAAGTAAATGAGCCATATAAGACCATGCTGGCGAACATAGATGGCGTTCTGACGAAAACCTTCGACCTGGAGAATCGGTTGATATGATAGTGGTTGAGGTGTTTGCGTTGCTTGTCGTGGTGGTGGTGGTTTTCGATTTCGATATGGCATTCTGGACAGAATCAACAGCAGAAGCTGGTGCCATTGAAATCGGTAGTAGTAAATCTTCATCTGAATTTAGTTTACCACTACTCCTGCAAGTACTTATAGGTGGCGATGGTATTGGATATTCAAATCTACTTCGATCCTCATCGAATGTTCCCAACGGTGTAAAATATGGTGTACTTTTGTTACTGTCGTTATTCGACCGATCGTTGAATTGGTCGGTTTCCGTATTTGTATCCATAATTCTCGACACAAAAATTGGTCGTCTCAATATAAAGCTTTTGTGAAAAACCGAGATTATTTTTTTTGCTTTAGTTTGATTTGGTTTATTTTCAATGTTCACCGTTTTAATTGATGGCTTTTTAGTCACAAAACTCAGTATGAATTTTTTTATCCAACATACAAGAACAACAGCAGCAAATATAACTCCAACCAACCCGATTGCTTCGACACTTGTAAACAATGTTGATTTTCCATGTAATGGTAAAACATCTACATCATCGATAATTGCAATATGTTCATCATTTAAATTGTTCACCAATGATTGTTTTGCATTCGGGGATTTTTCAAATAACGAAAGACTATTCCAAAGATGATATGGTGTTTCGAGTTTTTGAGATTGATAGATGTTCAGATTGTTTCTCGAAGAAGAAGATTGTTTGGTATTTTCCAATGCCGTTCCAGCTTTATCAAAATGTAATAATTCAAATTTATTAGAATTGATATTAAGTTTTTGCTGAATTAATGAATTTGCTGATGCTGACAGAGATGCTGATGATGATAATGATATAAGATTTTGCTGTTGTTCTGTTTTTGGCATCAACAATCGATACAAATTATTATTGTTCGCTAATTGTGTCAAGGCTTTTGAATTTAAACCATCAGTTCGTCTTAAGAAAATATCGTTCAACTTCAAATGATCCTTCGGTTTCTTTTTAGAATTTAAAAAAGTTTTTATATAATTATTGCCATTTGATGTTGATGATGATGGCCTTGGAGAATTAGATTTAATGCGATCTAAAATTTCGTGGCTATAATCGCTACTGATTTCAAATGCTGATGCCATAATGCGACATTTATATCCTGAAATTGACAAACAATTATCGAAAATCAATTTAAGAACCACAAAAGCTTCTGATAAAAAATGAAAATTACTGTTTTTCATTATAAAATGCTTTAAAGCAAAGCTATAGAAATGTACATAGCGACTGTATTTTGATCGCGATCACTCGCTACAAAGTTGTGTTAAGTTTTATGGCGGGCGATCAAATAGATGCACAGAAAGAAACGCTCTTCTGCCATTTAGCAACTAGAGTTGAGGCTGGATGAATTTAGATAGGAAATATCTGAACAGGAAAGTTTCAAGACCAGGTACAATCTGAAAGGGAATGAATATTCAATTCAGAAATGATGTCGTGTTCAAAGTCGGTCGACATAACTCGCCGCATATAGGCTCTTCTCGCCTCTGTAGCATCTCAGATGTTGCACTGTATTGAACAGAAAAGTATTAACGTAATTTTGGTGTTCTATGAAAATGTTTCTGGTTTTTGCATTTTTTGTTAGTCACATAACAGGTTTGGACCGGTTCATATGAATTCAACTGTTGTGTGCGTGTGTGACACCACTTTTGTATTTTTAACTGTGTGTGAAACCACTTTTGTATTTTACTAAAAAGGCCAAACAAAAATGGAGAATAGTTAACCGCTTTTAAACCTACAAACAATAAAATTGCAAATGCAGGGTTTGCATAATATGAATGCTAACAAAAAATCACTTCTGAAGCTTCGAACTGGCTATTTCTGTTTAGTTCGTACTACAAAATATAGCATTCGCATATTTAATTAAACAATCAGCAAATAGGTTTAACCTAAACGCAAATATGTTTAACCCAAACGCAAATAGGTTAGGTTAGGTTAAAAGGGGTGATGAAGCGGCAGGCCGAATCATCTCACTCGGATCTCAGTGGATCCATTGTGCTCCCCGAGAGTTGACTTGGGTAGGAGAAAGGATGGTGGGTATCAGGTAGGGCTTATTGTGGAAGGAGCTTCCCTGAACCATCCTGAAATCTGGATAAATTTCATGATGTTTGCAGGTGGCAAAATAGAGACGCTATCTAAATCGTCGAAGAAGTGTTCTCCGAGAGTTGCACTTCTGTTTCTAGCTAGGCTGGGGCATTCGCGAAGGAAGTTCAGTTTTAGGTGGTTTGACATTAAGTCCACAGCTATTGGCCCAATTACTGAGCTTGTCAAGAGCGGTTTGCAAGAGATCACGAAGTGTGGAAACAAATTTTCCAGAGGTCATTATCACGATTTCGTCTGCGTATGCCACGACTTTGACTCCACTTTGGTTTAGATCGACCAAAACCTGATTAACAACCAGGAGTCAGAGTAGCGGTGATAATACCCCTCCCTGTGGTGTACCCCTAAATGTTCTGACTTTTAGCTTGCTATCGCCCAATTCCACATTTACAAGTCTAGTTTGAAGCATAGAGTCGATCCAGAGTCTAGGGCTTGCCTGATTGATTTACTTTCGACATTATTGAAAGCCCCTTCTATGTCTAGGAAAGCTCTAAGAGTGAATTATTTATAATGGATTGATTTTTCAATTGTACCGACCACCTCATGAAGAGCTGTCTCAACAGATTTGCCCTTCACATATGCATGCTGGGCCTGTGAGAGAACATCATCACTTAGTTTAAGGCGAATATGGGTCTCTATTAGTCTTTCTAATGTCTTGAGAAAAGAAGATAAACTTATTGGTCTAAAGTCCTTCGGTTGAGTGTGCGTGGGCTTGCCAGCTTTTGGAATGAAGATGACATTGACCTCTCTCCATCCTGAAGGAATATAAATAGTATTTAAACTAAAGATATCCACGAAGATTGGAACAATTGTGTCTTTAGAGCTTTGGAGTATAATTGGAATTATACCACCGGGCCCTGCGGACTTGTATGCTGAGAAAGAGTCAATGGCCCAGGCCACTTTCTTACTATCTACTATTTCATTGCCTATTTGAGAGATTACACCTATGTGATGGCCTCTGTCCCCAAGAGGTATGTCATTGACACACCCTGGGAAGTGAGTGCTCATAAGTGACTCCAAAGTCTCAGAGCAGGAGTCTGCCCAGGTCTTATCCGGTCTTTTTAGGAAGCCCGGAGGAGTGTAAACCTTTGACATTACTTTCCTGAGCCTAGCAGCATCATTTGTTGACTCAATGTCTTTCTCAGCTTTCATTTGATATTTCATTAATAAAAATTCGAAATGTCATTGCCCGCATTCAGAAACCTATGTAGACCTATCCAGATACGTTTGTGTTGTTGTAATCCCGTGTAAAATAACAGTGGATTACAAAACAGCTTTTGCTGTTGGATAGCTATCCAACCTATCCGAAAATTTTTGGTATACGTTTGTATCCCCATGCGAAAAGTCAAAAACAACCAACACGTTCAGAAAACTATATGTTTACGAACCTATCTTAGATAGATATTATAACCGCAGCCTAATAGAGAGGCAATAAAATATCCATAGTGAAAAATATTCCTATGTAGAACCCCTTTTATTTGAAGCTAATTTCATTAATTGCATAAACTGACCATTTTTTAGTTAATAGTTTAAGCCCCGTTTGCTGATACGAAACATAAATATTTGGGTTCAACATAAACGACTTATACTTTTTCCTCAGCATAAACTGTCACATTAGTTCTTATATTGAACCTAAATACTTAATATTACTCAATATTTTAATATTTAAATTTCTTCATCTTCTTATTCTGAATACTTAAGTTTCGTTTCAGTAAATGTGCCTAAATTATTTGCTAAAATATTAAATTGATTTTATTTGGGTCAAATCAATTTCCGTTTAGGTTAAACTTATATGCGTTTGTGTTAACCTATTTGCGTTTAGGTTAAACCTTTATGCCAATGGTTTAATTAAATGTGCGTTTAATGATATTGCAACTATAGAAATGAAACTTGAATAATATGTCAGACGATTTTAAATTTTAAGTCATATTTTGTATTTATTTTGTTTATTAGGTACACAGTTTAATTAATTCTTATGATTTTGAATTTTGGTGTTCTTGAAGACATTGCAAGTGAAATGTTTATTATGACATTTTTTTTGATTTAATAAAAATACTACTTACTTTACTTTTATCTTCTACAGCTATTCCGATAAGCAGTAGTATAGATTTTAATAGTTGTTTTCCTTTTTCGTCGTATTTATATTTTAACGAATAGATTGATGATGATAATAATTTAAAACATAATACCAACTTCGATTCAGAATACAATTTGACAAACAATAGCTGTAATATGGTTTTATTGAATGTTTCGTGTCTTAGTTTTGTCATTAATTTCATTTTGATCATTCGCGCACCACATGAATAATGTTTTTAATTTATTTTAATCTATAAACAACTCTTCTTTGCAAAAAAAAAAGAAGATACGTATTTGGGAAATAATTAAGATTTTATTTGATGTGAGGAAAACAATAACAAGACAATAACACAAGCAACAATTTAAATTCTATAAGAAAATTTCTTTTTTGGAGGGAAGAATTTAATTATATTACAATTATTAAAAACAATCAAAAAAAATTAAGTTTGTAGGTATAATTTTGTATCGAAGATAAAAAAAAAAAGAATTTGTGTGATTTTGTAATAAAACAAATATTCTCGTTGGTTGTAGTCATCGTCGGCTGTGTGAAAAGATTTTTTTTAAACTAAAATTAAGAATTAAACAATAAAAATCTACAACCGTTCAGATTTTCGCAAATAAATAGCTAATGAAATTGATAATTGTGAAAATATATCATTTAATCTATACATGGGATCCACTTCGCTTTATTGAACACACACAAAATCGATGGATTCGATGATAAGAGCTGTGTCCTTGCTTTGCGTGATTTTTTGTTTTTGTTAATGGAACAACGAACACAAACTTTTGTTAAATACATATGTGATTTAATAAAACAAAATTACTTCATTCATAATTCTGCTGGGGGTATACGGCGTAGACGTCGACCGACAGGGTCGCTGGAGGAAGTGTCTTCTGGTGACTGCAATTTCGTTTCGTTCTCGCTTAATTAATCAAAAAGTAGAAAAGAAAATGTATATAAATATTTTTATTTACATTTTCTTTTATTAATTAAGTCTTATTTAATGTCGCTTTCCATTAAGGAAAAACGAGCCTTTTAAAAGAAAACAGTTTTTTTATGTATTCTGTTTCTATCTATTTTAATTTTCGAGTTCCTTTTTTTGTTTTTCTTTTTTTTTATGGATAAATATTTTCAGGGAAAACTAAAACGGTCTGAAAATTATAAAATAGGGAACTTTACGAATCTGCCAACGTCAAAATCGATAGTCAAAACATATGAAACGGCAACTATGAAATTCGGAACTTCCTGCAAACTTCAGTCGAAAACAGGGTGATTCGCGTAAACCCTGCAAATAAAATGGCGGAATAAATAGTTTGAAAGCTCTAGGGAAATCAAATTATTTAAAAACGGGTATGTCGAGTTTAGTGATTGCACTCGAAGTTGTATAATATACAATATATATATATTATTAAAATTTGTAATGCAATCACTGATCTCTATAATACACCATACAGAGATCAGTGTATGCAATACAAGTTTTCCCTTTAAAAAGATTTACATGATGTTTCGTTTTTTTGTCACAATTAATAGCTGTGTTTTATTATCTTTTATCGGGATCTGGATTAACTTTTACACGCAATACAAAAACAATTTGGGATCCTGCTTTCTATCTGGATCTATTTCAAGATCCAAGAATTACTTTTAATTCTCAACACCAGGTGACCATATTGATTCGTAAATGTTGTCAGCACTGAAAAAAAAACAACATCTAGATCCAGATCCCGATAAAAGATAATAAAACAATTACTTCAACTACTCTTCCATTTTTATTTTTTGTTTACATGTCTATTTGAAAACGTCAAAAAAACTCAGGAACACCACAATCTTAATGCAAAATTTTTGTGGGATCTGGATCGTTTTATTATCACAGGATGATCCATATGGATCTTGGTGGATAATAAAACGCAGCTAATACTACGTTTTAAGCCGAAATGAGCTATTTTCGAAATTTGGAAGGCTTGCGGCCTTTTCCACACTTAACCAAATCATGAAAAGCATTCACACCGAAAATTTACAAGTTTTCCTTTGGTGTCAAAAGACACCAGAATGTCCCCTTTCACACAAGGATTTACACGTATGACAAAATGTCATTATTTCTGTCATATTCTTGCCATTTTTGTAATGGCAACAAAATAAATAATATAATATAATAACAAATAATCATTTATAAATTATTTTGTCAAAAAAAAATAAGCTTTGCCTTTTGTAAGCTAATTATTATAGTCCGGGCAAATTAGGATCAAATGGATCTTATGTCGAATTCCTTACAACCATTTGAAGTCGATTTCATTAATGTCGAATTCCTTACAACCATTTGAAGTCGATTCCCTGCAAACAAAAACGCAGTAGTTTACCTTGAAAAACAACGACAAACAAAACGCATTCTATTAATGTATGTGTCTCTTTATTTACCAAAAACTCTCCCCTCAAAAAAAGTACTTTTGTTTCTCCTAAACAAAAATAAAACTCTTCTATCGTAGAAGGGAAGAAAGAGTGCGATGTATACGATGCACAAAGTTTTGTCTCATTTCGAATGTGCACAACATGACAAACAAAAACATTTATTTTACCGGCGAGCGCAAGCTGTGAAAGGTTGTTTTTTGGTTGTTGTTTGTATAACGATGCACAAAGTTTTGTCTCATTTCGAATGTGCACAACATGACAAACAAAAATATTTATTTTATCGGCGAGCGAGTTATGTATATCTATGACACATTCCTCACCATCAGTGCTAGATATCCGGTTAGCAGATACCTTTAAATCTTTGCATGGGAATATTCTCTAAGCAATTGTATGTTCCCATCAAAATGCTACAGTATGCACATTCCTTCACGGAGCAGACTGTAAAATGAATCTGAATTAAATGCAACATATTCATAGACAGAGTCTTTTGGAAGATCTCTATAGTTATTAAGTTGAGTTGATTTGTATCCGTTGCAACGTTAAGACGTGTTTAATAATAAAAACAGTTTACGCTTAATAAATTGAATTTTTGTTTTGATATTTTATTTTTAAAAAAAACCTTTCGGATCACGAAAGCAAATATTATCCAGTGATACGAACCTAACAACAAGTGACACTAATCGAAAAGATTGAATTGTGTAGTGAAAATTAAAAAAGTGAAGCAGTGAACTCAATTATTATAAAATCGTGTAAGATTAAATTGAGGCTGCTAACTTAACATTGATAAACGCGAAAAGTGTACATCAATTAATAACTACACTTTATGTTGACAAGGAGTCAAACAAAAAAATAAAGTATTTGATATTAACAGAAAAATTATTAAAGTGGAAATGGAACAACTCCAGGACCCATATTCTGTAACTCAGGCGATAACTTTTCGCATCGTTAAAAAAGGAAACGAATCATTCCTCACTTATCGCTTCTGGAAAGAATCGAGTTTCTGTAACTCAATGCGATAAGTTCAACTTGGTTTTTTTTTTGACTGGAATTTCCATTGGAAGGCGATAAGCCGATGTCATTTTGACGTTTCAAAATTGAAAACCAAAACAATAAAAAGTAATTTATTTTTGTCTTCTTTCCGCAGAGAAAAATACAATTTCTATGCAAGGAATCACCCTTAACTAAATTCAAAATAATAAAAAAAAAACCTCTAACTAGATTCCAAAAGAATTATGTAAACATTCAAGCGTACAAAATCGCAAACAAAAGAAAAACTTTTGCAAAATTTATCTCTCAATTTTGTATCTTCACTTATCTATCTCAAACAAAAACGATGGACGATGATTTGTGGTTAATTGGATTGGAATCAGTCTAGCTGGACGATTGCAATTTGAACGACATTAATGCCATATGCGGTGGCAAGGCCATACCCGAGTCTCTCCGGCCGGACGTTTGGTAAGTGTGTCTTAATGTGAGAAACAAATCCGATCAGATGACGCTGTTTAATGAAATCTTAAATTTACCATTTCAAAATTAACTCCACGGGGACTGCAACAGCATGGTCGAACGCAATTGCAACGATATCGAGGACAAGGTGTCTGTCATTTCGGAATTGGAATCAGAACAGAAATCTCCCATATGAGTGTGTCAACGGATGTATCGAGTTGCTGTTACCTCTGCTTTCGTTGAAACTGCAATAATCCGACACCCACAATCTCTTCGAAGCCATCACAGACACCTGCATTCCGAAGGGATGCATCGCCAATGGCAATATTTTTCACGTTTTCCGTCTGCTCCTTCAATATCACGACAATAAGGACCACGAGCCGCAGAAGTGTAGTGTCTGTTTGAAAAATTCCACCACCCAAATGAACTCCGCCCACAAAGTCAGACGCAATGTCCAATGTTCCTGAATCAGTCAACAAGTGATAAGCTTTCGGCGGCCAAATGAAGTCTGACGAAGTTAAAGAGAAACTTGTAGACATACTTAATTGCAAATTCGAACGCAGCAACAGCTCCAAATAATATTGCCCAGCATCAAGTCCCTGACTAACATGTTTCACCGAGTGAGAAGAATGGCAAGCGCTACAGAAATGTCTTATTTGGTGGAAACTAATTTAAGGTGATTTTTTTACTTTTTGTTTGTAGCGTTGTTTTAATGATGATATTTTTTTAGTGCAAAACAAGAAATCGAATTGGAGTGCAGCACTACTATTCATTATTTAGAGGAAAAAGTTTGTTGGAAGACCATGTGCCTTTGATTGTCTTAAATCAATTGTAATATCTATCGAGCAGTAAATAATGGGAAGGAAACGATGTTGAGAAACCATGAACATAGTTTTTATGCACATTAATATTATTATACTAGATGTGGAAAGCACTCATAAATACTGTTGCCGCCACTGGCAATGCCCTCAAAATTTCCTAGTTATGAACATATATAAGTCTACTACATTCTTTAAACTCTTCTGATACTTTTACTGAATTATATAATTTAATCTATAACATAATTGTCACTTCCGTCAAGATAAATGCTTTTTTGCGTAAATATATCTTCAAGGTGTATTGACGCTGGTTTGTTCCTTAAGAACTTGATCTTAAACTTTACTTGTAATCCCTTGGTTTCTACACCATAAAGTAAGTTTTCCTCATTGAATTAATTGGATTAATTGGAAATATAATAATATTAGGGGTATTCACGATCCGATGCAACTGGCCTAGTATCATTGTAAAAGTGCAAAAGTGTAAAATCTTACAACACTACAAAAACAAAATATACAAGGTGCAATCTTAAAACAGTTTCGCACTTTAGCAATACCCGAAACCTATTGCAACAGAAAAATACAACATTGTAAAATTTGTAAATTGTGTTTTTGACAGCTCACTCATTCTTGATTACGTTAAACAGAAACAAAGGTATGTTCATTGGATACATCCAATTTGCTATCTTGATTGTATTGATGTGACGTCGTCATCATCTTTTACTATTATTTTCCATTTAAAATTCGGACGATAATTAAGATTTGGTAATATTTTCTTTTTCCGTTTTTTTGGCATCTTTTTATGAACAAAATTTAAATTAAATCAAATTGAAATTTTCAGATATGTTCGAAACAAAAACAAATAACAAATGTCAAACTAATTTTGATATTTGCTTTAGTGTTGCAAGAAGATAAGAAAAGTGCGTTCACGATCCACTTAAAAAAAATAAAATTTCGCACTTTTACTAGGCTCGTTGCACCAGATCGTGAATACCCCTATTGGTTTAGGAATTTTAATCTACTTTATCACTTATATGAATTAATAAAGAACACTTGTCGAGATAAAATCTGGTAGTCTTTTATGATAAAGAGGTTCAACATCTTCAAGAGACCAGGGGCCTCCACAACAAGTGGACTAAGTCAACAAATTAAAATTCTTTATGTGGTTCACGACTACAGCAGCCGTGCAGTTTAATTTAACATCTAACCATCGTCACTTCCCAATCTGGGAGCGAACTACACATGTTCTTAATAAGCCATCTTGCCAAACCGTAAGTACAACATGAGCACTACCTCTCCTTTTCAGGGTCAACCACCAAATTCGCCAGTAGCCCAAAATACCACAGCACCAAGCGACCAAGCTGTCCAGACAGCCGCAGATAATGCTCGCACGTGCCAAATCTGCACTAACCCTCAAAACTCGGACATGATATGTTGCTATCAGTGCCTTAAGCAATTTCATAAAAGTTGCACTAACTCCAATGCCATACCTCCAGATGCCGACTGGAAATGTCACACCTGCCATCAAGACGCAAGCCTAAATAATCGCTCATCGCTCGCTAAAGCACCTACTAGTAGAGCTTCACATATTTCCAAAAGCTCGCAGTCACGCAGAGCCGCTCTAGACCTGCAACGCGCCGAAGAAGAACGTCAACTAGCCCTAACCGAGCTAGCAATCAACAAGGAGTTTCTAAAAAAGAAATACTACATTCTTTCCGAGGAATGTGAGGAAAATGAAAGTAAAAGCAGTCAATCCGCGTCAGTGGGCGCATGGCTTGATCAACAACAAGAATTCGCAAATTCTAATAGCACGGTAATTCCTCAAAACATCCCAGAAATACAGAACGATATTCCGCTTACGAACCACAGCTCCCTGCCAGATGGAGCTAAAACCGATATAATTTCAAATGAATTACTTTTGCGAGGTGATAGCGTCCGATTCTTGCTGCCACAAACCCTACATACAACAGAACAGTCACTTTATCACTCACCAGTCAATCCAACAACAACAACATCAAGCCATCCACAGGTAGTCACCGAAACTTCACCAAACAATATGAACACCCAACTGTACAGCCCTCTAGAAACTGCAAGTCCTACTACGAGTACAGCAAACCGAACAATCAATAGCAACTCAACGTTTTGCAATGTACCAGCCGCGCTTATATACTCTGGTCACGGCCTAGAACCGCGAAGTGAAAACCTCCAAGCTCTGCGATCTGTACAACATATTCTAGTTCATCCATCGTGTGTTCCTACCGCGATTTCCACTCTGAAGTTACTATTCGGGCAGCCAGAGAAGATTCTGCAGTCGATCAAAACAAGAAAAAAATCAACGCCGCCAATCCACGCGAATAAACTAGAATCATTTACCACATTCGCCGTTAACGTTAAAAGCCTCATAGCCACCATCGAATCATGTGGACTGCATGACGAGCTGAATAATTCCTCGCTTCTTCAAGAGCTAATAGAAAAAATGCCGACACAATATCAACTCAGATGGGGAACGCATAAATTGGATCTATTGAAAGTGAATCAGAGACCTAACCTTCTCGGATTCTCTAACTGGATCTTCGATTTCGGGCTTTCTGCTAGTAGTGTGACAGTAACAACAGCTAACGAGCATACAAATGAAAGCAGCATGCGCAACAAAGCAAAAAACGCTTTCCTTTACGCACACAGCGAAGGGCAACAGAGAAAATGCTATGTTTGCAAAATGTCTTGTAAAAATGAAGCTAGTTGCGAAAACTTTCTGAAAGCAGACCGCAGCGAGCGATGGAACATCGTGCGAAAGAATATTCTATGTAAGCAATGCTTATACCCTCACACGTACACATGCCAGAGCGAGAGGAAATGTGGCGTTAACGGCTGCCTATACAACCATCACGCTCTACTCCATCGATATTTTCCAGAAAGAGATGATAAAATCAAAGACGAAATAAATGTCAACGCGCACAGCGAAACAAACTGCAACACATTGTTTAAAATTCTACCAATTTCTGTTCTCGGAAAAAATAAAGCAATTAATACTTTCGCTTTCATAGACGAGGGTTCATCTGTAAGCTTATGTGACGAAGAACTAGCAGCTGAATTAGAACTAGAAGGGACCTCACACCCACTGTGCCTGAAATGGACAGGCCAAGTGCAACGAACAGAAAATGCATCAAAGCGAATGGCAGTAACTATTGTCGGAATAAACGGAAAGCATACGGTTCTAGAAGTACATACTGTCCGTAAGTTATCGCTCCCAATGCAAACTCTGAACTACGAAGCACTTAGTAGACGTTTCCGCCATTTACAAAATTTGCCCATTTCTAGCTTATAAAATGCAACTCCGCGGCTGCTGATCGGTGTTAAATTTAGAGCCTAGGCATCCCCAAAGAGATCCGTGAAAAAAAACCATCTGAGCCAGTCGCTGTGCGCACGCGACTAGGGTGGCTCATATACGGAGGCGGAAAAGACTGTAAAGAATCCTTTAATCTTCATATTTGTGAGTGTGACACAAATAACGATTATGTATTACATAACATGGTAAAAAACTCTTTCGCTATCGAAAATTTAGGTGTAGTAGCTTCTAAGAGAGCTAATTCCGAAGAGGAACGTGGAACTCAACTGCTACAAAGATTCACAAGAAGGCGAGATGATAACCACTTCGAGACCGGTCTATTATGGCGATTTTTATTTAAAAGAACCATAGATGAATATATATTTAAGGGATATATCCGTAAGTTACCCACAAACGAAATGGAGGCAAACAAACTTAATAAAGTCTGGTATTTGCCAATCTTAGCGGTCTTTAATAAAAATAAACCAGGAAAAGCTCGTGTAGTCTGGGACGCAGCGGCCAAATCGCACGGTGTGTCGCTGAATTCACTTTTAATCAAAGGACCTGTCTTGCTTACGTCTTTGCCGGCGATTTTACTTCGCTTCAGAGAGAAATCAATTGCTATCTGTGGTGATATAGAGCAGATGTTTCACCAGATATTTATTCGAACCGAAGATCAAGACGTTCAGAGGTTCCTATGGCGAGACTGCGACGATGACAAGCCACCCGATGTCTACGTTATGAATGTCATGATCTTCGGAGCATCGTGTGCTCCCAGCACCTCTCAATTCGTAAAAAACCTGAACGCTTCAGATTTCCAAGAAACTCTTCCCGAAGCGGCAAAGGCAATACAAGATGACCACTATGTGGACGATTTTCTGAAGTCAGTAGATACGACTCAAGAAGCTATGAAACTAGTTGCCGATGTCAAGTATATCCACAAACAGGGTGGTTTCAATATAAGAAAATGGTGCTCGAATAGCAAAGAAGTCTTATCGTCAATAGAAGAAGATGATCGTGTGTTAGAGAAGAGTTTATCACTAAGCGAAGAACCAGCAGTGGAAAAAGTGCTTGGCGTCTTCTGGATACCCAGTGAGGATATGATAACCTTCAAAATTTCTACAGCCGTTCTCCAAAATAATATCTTCCTGGCTAAAAGACCACCCACTAAAAGGGAGATGCTTCGAATATTGATGTCAACGTACGACCCCCTGGGACTGATCGGAAACTTTCTTATGTACTTGAAGATTCTACTGCAGGAAGTATGGAGAAGCTCTGTCGATTGGGACGAGCCAATTTTAGATGCACATGTAACAAAGTGGAGTCACTGGGTAAGTTTTTTGCCCTGTTTAAAAACTTTAAGAATTCCACGCTGTCACCTACGTTTCTTTTATAATTACGATGGCATCGATACACAACTACACACGTTCGTCGACGCAAGTCAAAACGGTTATGCTGCAGTGACCTACATTCGTCTTTCAGACGGTCAGAGAATCTCATGTTCTTTAATAGGATCAAAGACAAGGGTAGCACCATTAAAAATTGTGTCCATTCCCCGTCTGGAACTCATGGCAGCAGTCATCGGTGCCAGATTCGCAAAACACATCGTGAAAAGCCACTCAATGAGTATTGGTAGACACTTCTATTGGTCGGATTCGAAGACTGTCCTCAGCTGGCTACGTGCAGCTGACCATCGTCAATACCAACAGTTTGTAGCTTTTTGCGTATGCGAAATACTTGACCTTAGCGAATTAAAGGAGTGGGGCTGGGTTCCAAGTAAGTCTAATGTAGCAGATGAAGCCACGAAGTGGTCAAAAAACCCAGATATAACTCAGAGCAGCCGATGGTTTAATGGACCACCTTTTTTACAACAACCGCAAGCAAACTGGCCAAAGGAAGAGGGCGACATAACACCAACAGATATAGAACTAAAACAACAAATTCTACATATTTCAGTCACGAACCGTTTGTTTAACGTGAAACGATTTTCTAAATGGATGAGGCTGCTTAGATCTGCCTCATTCGTCTTTCGTTATTCTCTGAATTTGAAGTGCAAAACGAAAAAAGCTCCCTTCACATATGGCGAGATCACTCAAAAAGAGCTACAGAAAGCTGAAGCTTTATTATATCGGAGAGCTCAACATGAAGAATACGCTGAGTCTATTCGGGAGCTGAGCGCTGGCAAACGTTTAAAGAAGTCAAGCGTACTCTATAAACTATCTCCATTCATAGATGAAGACAATCTCATTAGGGCAGATGGAAGGATTGACAATGCTTGTGTTGCCGAAACTCAAAAGCAGCCTATAATCTTGCCGAGAGATAACGATATAACAAGCCTGGTCTTACTGCATTATCATGGGTTGTATCACCATTGTAATCACGAAACAGCGATCAATGAGATTCGGCAAAAGTTTTATATAGCTCGTCTACGTACTGAATATAGAAAAGAAATTAAACACTGCCAGCAATGTAAAATTTCTAAAGCGATGCCAAGAGCTCCACAGATGGCTAAGTTACCACCAGCACGACTTGCGTCGTTCGTTGCACCATTTACATTCACAGGGCTGGATTTTTTTGGACCGATGACTGTCGTTGTGGGACGTCATACAGAGAAAAGGTACGGAGCTCTATTTACATGCCTGACAATAAGAGCAGTCCATGTCGAGATAGCACACTCACTTAACACCAGCTCTTGTATCCTAGCCATAAGAAACTTCATGGCAAGACGAGGCGCCCCAAGAGAATTCTATAGTGACAACGGCACTAATTTCGTTGGCGCAGAGAGAGAGAGCTGCGAGAAGCACTAAAGGAAGTCGACAAAAATGCACTTGTACGAAATTTCACCACGACCACTACAAAATGGAATTTTAATCCGCCTGCCGCACCTCACATGGGTGGAGCGTGGGAACTTCTAGTGCGATCCATTAAAACAGTGTTATATAAAATCTCTCCTACACGGTCCCCTGGTGACGAGCTCCTGCGCAGTATGATGACCGAAGCGAAAATATCATTAACACTAGGCCCCTGGCATATGTACCTCTCGAAAATGATACAGCAGAAGCTCTGACGCCAAACCATTTTTTGCTGGGAAGCTCCAATGGTATTAAACCAATAGCAATATACAACGACGATGCAGTCATCCTTAAAAGTAGTTGGCTCATCTCCCAACAATTTGCTGACAGCTTCTTGCGGAAATGGCTCCTAGAGTTTCTCCCTTCACTTACTCGTCGGACAAAATAGCATGAAAAAACAAAACCTTTGTGCTTAGGGGATTTGGTGGTGGTGGTTGACCCGAAATGCCCACGGAACGTTTGGCCACGAGGAAAGGTCATTGAAGTGCAACCAGCAAAGGACGGGCAAGCTCGCAGTGCTAAGATCCTTACAGCTCACGGTATTTTGGAACGACCCGCAACTAAACTAGCAATACTAGACTTGGCGGCCAGAAAGGAGTAAGGCAGCGATAATGGTTCTCGCCATACTAGGGGGTAGTGTTACCGCCACTGGCAATGCCCTCAAAATTTCCTAGTTATGAACATATATAAGTCTACTACATTCTTTAAACTCTTCTGATACTTTTACTGAATTATATAATTTAATCTATAACATAATTGTCACTTCCGTCAAGATAAATGCTTTTTTGCGTAAATATATCTTCAAGGTGTATTGACGCTGGTTTGTTCCTTAAGAACTTGATCTTAAACTTTACTTGTAATCCCTTGGTTTCTACACCATAAAGTAAGTTTTCCTCATTGAATTAATTGGATTAATTGGAAATATAATAATATTAGGGGTATTCACGATCCGATGCAACTGGCCTAGTATCATTGTAAAAGTGCAAAAGTGTAAAATCTTACAACACTACAAAAACAAAATATACAAGGTGCAATCTTAAAACAGTTTCGCACTTTAGCAATACCCGAAACCTATTGCAACAGAAAAATACAACATTGTAAAATTTGTAAATTGTGTTTTTGACAGCTCACTCATTCTTGATTACGTTAAACAGAAACAAAGGTATGTTCATTGGATACATCCAATTTGCTATCTTGATTGTATTGATGTGACGTCGTCATCATCTTTTACTATTATTTTCCATTTAAAATTCGGACGATAATTAAGATTTGGTAATATTTTCTTTTTCCGTTTTTTTGGCATCTTTTTATGAACAAAATTTAAATTAAATCAAATTGAAATTTTCAGATATGTTCGAAACAAAAACAAATAACAAATGTCAAACTAATTTTGATATTTGCTTTAGTGTTGCAAGAAGATAAGAAAAGTGCGTTCACGATCCACTTAAAAAAAATAAAATTTCGCACTTTTACTAGGCTCGTTGCACCAGATCGTGAATACCCCTATTGTTTTAGGAATTTTAATCTACTTTATCATTTATATGAATTAATAAAGAATACTTGTCGAGATAAAATCTGGTAGACTTTTATGATAAAGAGGTTCAACATCTTCAAGAGACCAGGGGCCTCCACAACAAGTGGACTAAGTCAACAAATACATTATTGTGCTTAATTAACATAAATTATACACATTTAAGCTAAACTTGCGTTTTAATTTAACTTCCTCAAAATTGTATTGAATCTCGCCTTTTTCTTAAGAGAATAATTTATTTATTTCGTTTGATTTTCTGCCAATTAATTTTTTGAATTAAAAATGCTTTCCGGAGCTATTTAGGAGACATAAATTAGAACTCAGAACTGTTGCAATCATCCCAATGAAGCACGTAGTTTTGAAATGACAGTGGTTTGTATGTATCACTTACAAGAATTTCGTATGATTTTCTCTCGAAATTCTTGTAAGTGTTACATACAAACCACTGTCATTTCAAAACTACGTGCTGTCATTTCAAAACTACGTGCTTCATTGGGATGATTGAAACTGCTCTGAGTTCTAATTTATATCACCTAAGTGTTCCTTACAACCTCTTTCAATTTAAGGAATTTTAAAAAATAATTTCCATGTAAAAGTGTTTTTAACATTTTTAATTTTCAAAAAAAAAATGTTGAAACGTTTTTTATATGGAAATTTTTTGAGATAATTTTTTGAATTAAAAATGCTTTCCGAAACTAGTTAGAAGACACAAATTAGAACTCAGTGCAGTTTCAATCATCTCAATGGAGCACGTAGTTTTGAAATGACAGTAGTTTGTATGTATCACTTACAAGAATTTCTCTCTAATTTCATACGAAATTCTTGTAAGTGGTACACACAAACCACTGTCATTTCAAAACTACGTGCTCCATTGGGATGGTTGAAACTGCTCTGAGTTCTAATTTGTGTCTTCTAACTAGTTCCGGAAAGCATTTTTAATTCAAAAAATTATCTCAAAAAATGTCCATATAAAAAACGTTTCAACATTTTTTTTTGAAAATTAAAAATGTTGAAAATACTTTTACATGGGAATTATTTTTTAAAATTCCTTAAATTGAAAGAGGTTGTAAGGAACACTTAGGTGACATAAATTAGAACTCAGAGCAGTTTCAACCACCCAAATGAAGAACATATTTTTGAAACGATGGTAGTTTGTATGTAACTCAAAAAATTTGAGCGAAATAGAAACACTTCAATCATGAACCACAAATATAAATAAAGCTTAAAGAAAACCGTTCCAATAAAATAAAGACGCAAATTATTTTGATTATATTCTTTATTGGCAAATTGTTGACCTAAGCCGGTCACGTATGGTGGTTGCCACCCGAAGATAACTTTTTGATTGTTCCGTTTCCGGGTAAGGAATCTCTTCATTTTCTTGGACTGGATCGATTATATCATCTAAAAGTCCGTGCCTTTTTCTAAAGTTGTGAAGAACACAGCATGCGTTTATTATTGTCCCTGCTGAATCTGGGAAATAAAATAGCCCAACTCGAAGGCACCGAAACACGGACTTCAGAACACCGTTTAATCTTTCTACACAATTCCTTGTGCGCGCATGTATAGTGTTGAAACATCTATCGACTGTATTTGATGTAGCACGGTATGGCGTCATTAGCCAAGGACGTAGAGGGTATCCCGAATCTCCTTTACCTAAGAGCCATGAATTATGCTCTCCGGGTCCACATGCTTCATAACGCCTTTCTAGCAGCACATTTATTTGAGAAGCCTCCCAAATGTAGGCATCATGGGCAGCACCTCCATATCTTGCGAAACCTCCGAGGATTTTTAGATCGAAATCACATATCTGAAAGTTCATAACTTTTGTTGAATATAGACGATAATTAGGTAAAGGTTTTTTAACAATTGTACATTTTTCGAATGGAAACCTTTTCGGTTAAGGTAGCAGGCTTCAATGTCACGGCTTGGTTCTTGTATCCGTACATGGGTGCAGTCAATTGCACCAATCACCCCAGGAAAGCCGGTTTGTTCAAAAAACCTTAGATATGTATATTTAGTAAGTTTAGCGAACAAATATTTTTTAATTCGATCTAAATCTTACCTCCGTTTAATGGCTTCGTAGTCTTCTATACTTGGAAACTTAATCCATTTGTTCATCAAATTATTTTGGAGAACTTTTGACACATCAGCTATACACCGTGAGATCATGGATCTGCTCATTGCTACGGAAAAATCATGGCCAATGTCTCTCTGGTAGGATCCCGTTGCAAAAAAGTGGATTGCCGAGCAAACGCGGAGGGGGTTAGGGATAAAAGTTCTTCTTTGTCCCTGTGGCAAATATGGACGTATTTCCTCCACCAAAATCAGTGCTGCATGACGGCTCAGCCGGAATACCTCACGGAAACGTTCCTCGGGCATTTTGAAGGGGTTCGTACTGTCTCGAAGCATGCGGCGTTCTATACGCATTTTGTTGCGGCATTGGTAAGCTTCTTCAATGAAAACAGCGAACATTTTCAATAAAAATACACTATTTAAATAATTTAACAAAATCAAGAATAATAAATACAATTTGAATTTCACTTTCTGTTTTTTTCTTGTTTCAAAATGTCAATTTGATAGTTCTACTTATCGCCTTCCAATGGAATTTCCAGCCCAAACAAATCGAAAATCGAAGTTATCGCATTGAGTTACAGAAACCCAATTTTTTCCAGAGGCGATAAGTGGGGAACGAATCGTTTCATTTTTTAACGATGCGATAACTTATCGCCTGAGTTACAGAACATGGGTCCAGCTCTCCTTCTTGGAATCCCATCGTTGTTGCACGGGCGTCGTACCATGTTTTCATCCTATCACTAGCGGTTTGTATGTTTTTCCTTGTCCGTTGATGAATGTCAATGAGTCTTTCTTTGAGGTTATCCACATGTTCATCTGACCTTTCCGGTTCCATGGTATGGCATCCAAATTTGACTTCACTGGGCAGCCGTATTGTTGTGCCAAACAGGATCTCCGATTGTGTATGTCCTGTTGAACTATGAACCGCACTTCGATAGGCCATAAAGAACAATGGAATATGGCGGTCCCAGTCTCGTTGGTAGTCACCTACAACCTTGGACAGATGTTCTTTAACAGTCCTGTTGAATCGGTCTACCATCCCATCAGATTGTGGATGAAGCGGTGTTGTCCTCGTTTTCTTGATGCCAAGGAAAGAGCAAACTTCCTGAAAGATGTTAGATTCGAAGTTCCTTCCTTGGTCAGAATGCAGTTCCAAAGGTACGCCGAACCTGCTCACCCAATTAAAGATAATCTGATAAACAACTGTTTTAGTTTATTGATTTGGGATGGCAAATGCCTCAGGCCACTTGCTGAAGTAATCCATGACTACAAGGATGTATCGGTTTCCGCTGTTGGTCTCCGGAAACGGGCCTGCGACATCTTCTGCTATTCTTTCGAAAGGTGTGCCGACATTGTACTGTTGCATTTTACTTTGAAGCTTTCTACCTTGTCCCTTGGTAGCAGCACATGTATCACATTTTCGGCACCACTTTTCGACATCATCTCTTGCATGTAGCCAGTAGAACCATTGTCGTATCTTCTCCAGCGTTTTGTTGACTCCCAAATGACCTCCAGATGCTCCATCATGCATCTCTCGAAGAACGTCATTAAACCTTTGACCTAGGCACTATCAACTGAATCAGATAAGACTTGCCATCTGCAGATTCCCATTTGCGCCTTAGTATTCCTTCTTGCACATGAAGTGAGTCCCACTGTGCCCAATATGCTTTGAGAGCTGGACTTCTATCGCAGATGTCACCCCATTCTGGTTTTTCTCCGTGTTCCTTCCATGCAAGAATGGGTTCTATATCCGAGTCTTCTTGTTGGGCAGTCTTCAGTTCTTCATTGCTCCAACCGTAAATGGGATCGGCTCTTATTCGCTCTTCCTTTTCTTCTTGACGCGTGCAATACTTACAATCCTGTTAACACGGTCGTCGAGACAATGCATCTGCGTTTGAGTGCAGCTTTCCTCTTCGATGTTGAATTTCGTAGTCGTATGTCTGCAGTCTCTCGATCCATCTTGCTAGTTGACCTTCTGTATTTTTGAAGTTCAGAAGCCAATTAAGCGCACCATGATCTGTTCGAAGGAGGAACTTCTGTCCATAGATGTACTTATGAAAGTGCTTTGTTACCAAAATAAAAGCTAGAAGTTCCCTTCTGGTCACGCAATAATTGCGCTCTGGCCTCGAGAGCACCTTACTGTAGTAGGCGACGACTTTTTCTTCTCCTTCATGGACTTCCGACAGTACAGCTCCAATTCCAACGTTACTGGCATCGGCATCGATGATGAAAGGTTTTCCAGGAGTCGGATATGTCAGCACAGGAGCATTACACAAACGTAGCTTGAGTTCCTGAAAACTTTTCTCGCACTCACCTGACCATTTGAACGGCTTCCCCTTTTCAGTAAGTTGATGCAAGCTCTTAGCGATTCCAGCAAAGTCCTTCACAAAGCGCCGATAATATGTGGCTAGACCAAGAAAGCTACTTAGCTGATGTTTATCCTGTGGTGTTGGCCAATTCTTCACAGTGTCAACTTTCTCAGGATCAGTCTTTACTCCTTGGGATGAGATGATATGTCCCAGGTATTTAACTTCGGTCTTGAAAAGCACACATTTATCTGGATTTAATTTTAAGTGTGCTTCTCGAAGCCTCTGAAATACAGCCTTCAGGTTTTCACAATGCTCGTCAAAAGTTTTTTTATAAACGATGACATCGTCCAAATATACAAGGCATGATTTCCAAGTAAGGCCTTGAAGAACACACTCCATCTGACGCTCAAATGTTGCCGGAGCGTTGCACAGTCCGAATTGGCATCACTATAAACTGCCACAGACCATTTCCGGTTGAGAAAGCTGTCTTCTCTCGATCTTCTGGATGGATTTCTACCTGCCAGTAGCCACTCTTCAAGTCTAACGTCGAGAACTATTGAGCTCATTCCATTGCACCCAATGTATCGCTGATTCTGCGCAGAGGGTCGCTGTCTTTCTTTGTTACATCGTTCAGCCTACGGTAGTCCACACAAAATCGGGTGCTTCCATCTTTCTTTTTGACAAGAACAACTGGTGACGCCCAAGGGCTTTTGGAATTTTCGATTAGACCTTCTTTCTTCATTGTCGATATCATTTCTTCAACTTCGGCTTGTTTGGCTAATGGGAGACGTCTTGCTGGTAGTTGAATCGGTCTCGCATCACTTGTGTCGATTCGGTGTTGTACCAGTTGTGTTCGACCATACTGCCCACTCGGTGAAGAAAATACATCAGCGTACTCATGAAGAAGGCTTCCAGCAACAGTAAGCTGATGTTGACTTGGGATCGCTTCCCAGCCTCGTCCACCTAAAAACTAAAAAGTTTTTTTTCAGGGCTACTGCCTCTTGCGAGAAATTGACAAATCCTCCAAGAGTATCACTTGTCACGAATAAGTGCTTCTCGTCTAGCCGTTCGGATTCGGCATTAAATTGTAGGTCCCTTCCATTTCTGTTGAAAGGCGCACACAGGAATGGTTGCGAGTTGTTAGTCACTAGGCCCCGGTTCTTCATGAGCCGTTGTACCACCCGATTTATTTTGTTTATTGGTTCTTCTGCGTTAATTTCTGTGATTTTAGTTATTGCGGTCACAGATTCGCGTTTTCCAATTACTTCTCCTTTCTTGAGCTTGACCTCGTACGCTTTGATGTTCAGAAACCGTACGGGTACCATGTTGTTCTTTGGTTCCACAAGAGTCTTCCCTTAAATGATGTTTTGGGAAGATTGCTCAGACTCTGGTTCCACCATGAGGTATCGATGGCTCCCTAGATTGCCTTCTATTTTCGTCCAAACAAACACTCCTGAAGAGGCAGGCAAGCATATATCTTCTTTGATGACAGTTCTTAGAGTTGATGAGTTTTCGTTGCCATAAACCATAGGAATCTCTACATTTTGGTACTTCAACACTTGCTTACCGATATCCAGAATCACTCCGTGCTCTTTCATGAAGTCGATTCCAATTATGCACTCATCACATATGTCTGCTACCAAAAATAGATGCGAAAATTCTTATTCTGCCAAACGGATTTTAAGACGAACTTCTCCATAAACTCTTGCTGCCTCACCTGTCGCAGTTTTAAGACGGTAGCTATTGGTGTTATGTAGGCACGTCATCTTGACTAAGTCTTTTCTTGCAATGGAGGCTGTGGCACCGGTGTCAATTGTAGCCAACTGTTTCTTGCCATTTAATGTTGCATCCACTGTCAGACTTTTATTGTTCCGTTTAGTCTGCGAGACTTGTATGGTGGTTCTGGGGCCATCGATACCAGAAACCAGCTTCTGCCCCTCGAAGTTGGTTCTTACTCGTTTCCCGACTGGGAAACAGAGCGAGCAGGAGCGTTGATGTTATTGCTCACCTGTTCGCGGGTATTATTTCTGTTTCCACAGTGTTGACAGGCGACTCTTCTTGGTGGCAATCTGCACTGGCACTGAAGATGTCCGGTTCTGTTGTAATTCCAGCATCGAGCAGGTCCTTCTCGCTGACTTCTATGGAATTCAGCTTTCTGGCAAGAACATTCCTCAACTACAAGTTCTCTTACCCGTTGAACTCCAAAGGAAGCCTGTTCTGATGCTTCCATAGTCAGAGCGAACGCTAATGCTTCAGAAAGCGTGCGTTTTCCAGCAGTTCGAATTGCTCGCTGGAGGTTGATGTCGGGAACTGCACGGACAAAAGCCTCCGTTGCTAGCTGGTTGGTAATTTCATCTCTTGCAGTCGGGTATGCTAGGTGTGCCAACCGTTCGATGTCTGCTTGGAGTTGTTGCAGACTTTCACCTCTTTTCTGGACTCTGGTATTGAGCTGGACGCGGAAGACTTCTTGCATATGGCTATCGCCGAAGCGTTTGTCAATAGCGAGAACAAGAGCGCTGAAGTTGCCGTTCTGGTCTGCTGGTATGGTTTGCGAAAGTTCAGCAGCAGAACTTCTAAGGGCAAGTGTCAGGGCAATAAACTTGTCTTCGTCATCCCAGCCATTTGTTGTTGCGGCTGCCTCAAACTGCTTCTTGTAGATTGACCAAGAAGACTGTCCATCAAAGGTTGGTGGATACATTTCTTTCTTCTTAGGAAAATCGCAACTGCCCTCTCTTACCTTCATTTTCCTAACCTTATCTAATTCATTGGCAAAGTTCTGCATTTTGTCTTCAAATTTCTCGAACTGTTTTTCGACGTTTTCAACACGTTCATCAAGAGCCATGAAATTATTTTCAAATGAATTTAGCTTACTTTCGATTAGATTTTTCTAGTCGTCTAGAAGGTTCCTTTGCTCGTTGCGTTGTTCCTCTAGAAGATTCTTTTGTTCACTACGTTGTTCTTCAAATCGTACAAGCAGATTCTTTTGTTCATTCTTCTGCTCAATTCGTTGTTCCTCTAGAAAATTCTTTTGCTCTTTTCGTTGGTCTTTAAACTGGGCGAGCAACTGAGCCATCATACTAGAAATGTCTAAGCTTGTACTTACTTGCTCTTCCGGCATTTCAATTTCAAATAGAAACGTGTCTGGATTTTCATCTTGTTGCCTTAAATCTTCCTGCAGACGGATAATGAGGTCGTTTTTTGTTCCAGCAGTAGGAAGGCCTCGTCTGTTTAGTTCTGCTTTAAGTTCAACACAATTCAATGCATTCACAATTTTACCCATTTTTTTTTCTATTTTGTTCTTATATTTTTGTGTGTCACTTTTCACAAACACCTCTCTTATTTGTTCACTTATCTACACACTTTATCAATTTTTTTTCCACCATCAATTATCTGAATTCACAGATTAAATAAGTTTTATTCCACTTTTTCTCACACCAATGTAGTATTTTACTTATTTCCTTTATTCAAACTGAAACAACAATTACTTCACAAAATAAAACGCTTTTATTTCAAATCTTTTATTTCTACTACTTTTATTATAACCAAGCACAAGTATGCAACTCTTTATTCACACTGACATTTATTCATTCACATTCAAAATCGAACTGCCGCTTTCGGACTTGTGCCCCTGTATTTATATCCGAAAATAAAGGGTTCTAGAATTTTCTAGGGTCTGCTAGATGATGCTTTCCAAAAAGGTTACGTCAATTATTCCAGTACGAATACCAACCGTGATGGATTTAATTATTGATTTCACTCAAAGATGGCGCGGAAAGTTTTACTAATGTGTGGTTGTTTACTGGGCATATTCACCACAATACATATATACTTATTTATTAACAATTTTTTGTTTGCATTGAATTGATTTTTTTTGCTGAACAAAACAAAAATCATCAGCTGTCGAGATAAGGTGTGTTCGTGGTTTGTTCCCCTAAAATTGCCAGTGACATCTATTAGTGGTTTTCAAAACTGTTTCTTATGAATGTATTGGTGTTTTACTTTTGTACAAAAGTGAAAGTTTAGGCTTAACTACATAGACCTCCTTTTGTACAAAAGTACAAAAGTGAGAAATTACACACATATTCTAGTGTCATCTGCTTGCGAAAAATTGAACGAAAATTGTGTTTAATGCTTAGAGTTTTTGACATTTATAAAAAAAAAAAAAACTAGAAAACAACATTTGTTTCTATCTATTTTTTTTTGTCTTTCTTTAAATAAAATCGTCCTAATCTTTCTGAACAACTTTTCAGGAGCTTACTTTATTTTGTTTAGTTGTATTTTGTCTAGTGAGTTTGAGATTCCAGCGCAGATGTACGAGGAAAGTATTTTGTTGACCTCACACAAATCTCAGACGCATTAATATTAATCATATTATTATTTTATTACAAAACATGCTATTTCCAATATGCTGATGAAAATCACACATTAACCCCCACAAGAATGAACAATAATCACGCATTTGCCATCTAAAAGCTCTGCAAATAAAGATGATCGTCGAACGTTTGATGTGTTCCAAGGACCAAGGCGCATGATATATTTACAAAATGATGGTCTTCATAATTAAAAGAGTTTATTTTGCTGAAGAACACAGTTGAATCCCTGGTGCCAGCTCCATAATCACTTCAAAATTTGTTTAAATAAAATACATATTTATTTATACACACTTTTTTTTGCATTGAATTTAATTTCTTCTTGGACAAAAAAAACGTCAGCTATCAGCTGTGAAGGTAAGGTGTGATTGTGGTTTGTTCCCCTAAAATTTCCCTGCATCCAGTGACATCTATTCGTCGTTTTCAAAACTGTTTCTTATGATTGTATTGGTTTTTTACTTTTGTACAAAAATAAAAGTTAAGGCTTAACTACATAGACCTACTTTTGTACAAAAGTACAAAAGTGAAAACTTACACACATACTCTAGCGTCATCTGCTTACGAAAAATTCAATGAAAATTGTGTTTAGAGCTTAGAATTTTTGATATTTATCAAAAAAAAAAAAACTAGAAAACAATTTCTTTCGCCAGGTATTCGATTTGTAGGTGTTATGCAAAATATCTATTTTTATTTGTCTTTCTTTAAAATAAAATCGTTCTAATCAACCTGAACAATTATAAACCAACTATTCAGAAGTGTACATAATTTATTTTGTTTAGAGAGGTGCACTCTGTCTAGTGTGTTTGGGGTTCCAGCTGCAAGCTCTGCAAATTAAGATGATCGTCAAACGTTCGATGTGATCCAAGGCGCATGATGTTTTTACAAAACGATGCTCTTCATAATAAAAAGAGATCATTTTGCTGAAGAACATAGTTGAATCCCTGGTGCCAGCTCCAACATCAATTAAATATTTGTTTAAATAAAATACATATTAATTTATACACACTTTTTTGCATTGAATTTAATTTTTTTCTTAAACAAAAAAAACGTCAGCTATCAGCTGTTCAAGATAAGGTGTGTTCGTGGTTTGTTCCCTTTAAATTTCCCTACAGCCAGTGACATCAATTAGTCGTGTTCAAAACTGTTTCTTATGATTGTATTGGTGTTTTACTTTTGTACAAAAGTAAAAGTTAAGAAGGTTCTAACTTTTACTTTTGTAAAATTTGTGATAAGAGATAGGGTTGATTAGCATGTTGGAAAAAGACAAAACATTTTGTTCACTTTTGTACAAAAGTGTGTTGAATGTAGTTAAGGCTTTAAGAAGGCTCTAACTTTTACTTTTGTAAAATTTGAGATATGAGATAGGGTTGGGTATGTTGGAAAAAGACAAAACATTTTTTTTTTTACTTTTGTACAAAAGTGTGTTAAGTTAAGGCTTTAAGAAGGCTCTAAAGCCTTAACTACATAGACCTACTTTTGCACAAAAGTACAAAAGTGAGAAACTACACACATACTCTAGCGTCATCTGCTTGCGAAAAATTCAACAAAAATTGTGTTTAATGCTTAGTTTCTGACATTTATCAAACAAATAAAACTAGAAAACAATTTGTTACGCTAGGTATTCGATTTTTATTGTACAAAATATCTATTTTAATTTGTCTTTCTAATCGTCCTGATATATCTGAACAATTATAAGCCAACTATTCGGGAGTGTACATTATTTTGCTTAGTTATACTGTCTAGTAAGTGTGTTCGGGGTTCCAGCCAGCGCAGATGTGCCAGGAAAATATTTTGTTGACCTCAGGTTTTGCATTGAATTGAATTTTTTTCTTGAACAAAAAAACGTCAGCTATCAGCTGTTCAAGATAAGGTGTGTTCGAGGTTTAATACCCTAAAATTTCCCTACAGCCAGTGACATCTATAAGTTGTTTTCAAAACTGTTTCTAATGAATGTATTGGTGTTTTGCTTTTGTACAAAAGTAAAAGTTAAGAGAGCTCTAACTTTTACTTTTGTAAAATTTTAGATACGAGATAGGATTGGTTAGCATGTTGGAAAAAGACAAAACATTTTTTTCACTTTTGTACAAAAGTGTGTTGAATGTAGTTAAGGCTTAGCTTTTACTTTTGTAAAATTTGAGATACGAGATAGGATTGGTTGGCATGTTGGAAAAAGACAAAATATTTTTGTCACTTTTGTACAAAAGTGTGTTGAATGTAGTTAAAGCTTTAACTACATAGATTTACTTTTGTACAAAAGTGAGAAATTAAAATGCTCGCTAAAGAAACATGCTTGCAAAAAAACATACGAAAATTGTTTTGATACATAAATTCGGAGCCATTATATGAATGTTTTGTGAGATAGAGAGTATTCCAATTGACCATACTCCAAGAAAACGGAGCCTAAATGGAATCCAAAACGGACCAACAAAAATAAATGAATCTTCCCCATATAGTCGAGTTTCTACATTGCATACAAAAAAAAAACAGAATTTTGTTCATTTAGACTTTATTTTTATTTATCAATTATAAAAGGTACATTATATATTTCCACAACGAAACATATACATTTAATAAACAGTAAACTTGTATTTTTGATTGGAAATTTGTTAAAGTTTTCACAAGAAAAAAAGATAAAAAGCAATGGTCTTCGCCACGCTACCTACAAAACTGAACTAAAAAAAAAGTGGTGGAAATTAAAACATAAAAAAATTCTCGATTCTTGTTCCTCTTTTTACATGCGTACACAGAAAATTTGTTAATGTGTGTGAGACACTCAGCTTTTTTGGATTCCCAAGTGATTCCAAAGTGAACCGAGAAATTCGGGTCCGTGATTTTGCTTGAAGGGCTGTGCTATTCTGTCCTGTTCTGATCTAGATTTGTTTCATAAAACAAACCTTATAATATCGTATGTCAAGATAAAGACGAAATTTGGCTTTAATTTTTTTTTAACTTTCCAATTAATTTCGCAGAGCTGATATTTCGAATTTTATGAGTATCAAAACGCGTTTGAACTGAAATTCGTTAAAATTTAACACTACAAAGGAAATAGACCTAATTACTAATGATAATGAAGCTTTAAGTGCCTGTCCACATTGGATTATTAATGCTAGGTGCGTGAAGTGAGACAGGTAGATTTTATGTGAGTGAAAAAGAGATGGGTAGATTCCACCCAAATTGCACCGATGCGCCCCTTTCAAAAAATATTCTCGGATTCAACATGATAGATTTTTTATTGTGTGAATGAAAGATAGATAGATTTCAAGGGTGGGAGATAGGGATGGGTAGATTGAACTGAGAGGATTTACTCTTCATCGTATGGACACAACGAACATATTAACACTAAGCATTCAAAATCCAATGGCACTGACTACAAGAAAGGCCTTACTACAATCACCTACTGTAAGTGTAACGCGAAATTTTTGGGTCAATGCAGTGGTCATAGAGTCACTTGGCAAATTATGTCATGTTTGTCCCGATCTACTTTTTACCGATTTTTTCACGGAGATTTTTCCAGAAATCGTGTGAAATGCACACACAGAACGAATTTTTCAATGAGATTTTTTCCTTGTCTTCATGTTTTTTATTGCTGTAGTCTTCATTTTTAATTGATATTCACTCACACCATCAAACGAAGGGCACACTGACACCGGAACACAAAAAACTGGAAAGAAGGTGAAAGAGAACATAAACCGACTGAAAAAATTGTTCGAGTTTTGTTGTACAAAGTCCCGGTCTACATTGAACGATTTTTCCAGTGCCGACAAACAATTGTTGTTGTAATCGTGTGCGGTTGAGAGGTACAACCGACAAGTTCCTTGCAGTTTCGGCCGATTTTTCCATTCAGCACTGGAAAAATCGTTCAATGTAGACCGGGAAAAACGATTTGATCCCTACCCCTCACTTTTCACTCCCTTCACCGGCGAACAAAAGATCGGCACTGGAAAAATTGTTCAATGTAGAACGGGACTTTCATTAACCTTTTCGCACCTATATCTATCTTTTCCAACAAAATGCGCTTACACATTCAACTAAAACCAAAAGTCCAAGCTTTGAACAGCCCTCAAAATGTTATTTTTCTGGACATGTCGCTGCATGGACATGTATTTCTTTGACTCCGATATTGTGCCCAGCCAACGAGACACTCCGTTTTTCATGGATCCAAAAAATACCGACAAATGCCAAGACTTAGCTTGTTTTTTTTCTGACGTTTTTGCTTTTCTATCTGTAGTTGTATAATCTTTGTATCATATAAAAAAAATTGGACACTGTTGATTTATGTATTATGTGTGAAAAGTGTGAAGGAATGGTGTCAAATTGCGTTTATGCTATTTTTTTCGAATTGTTTTTATTGAAAAATGGCTAACTAGGAGTATTATTTTAAATCCCTAAAAAACTCACAAAAACAAGGCAAAAAAAATGTAAAATAAATTGTGTTTTGGCTTAAGTGCGCCTTGCTGCTGGTTTTTCAATTAAGCGAATCAAAATTATAGAAAAAAAAAAATATTTGTTTGTGTTTTTTGCTTATATACAGGTACAAACATTTGAATTCCGAAGACGACAATTGTGCATCAAAGTAGGTGGTGTATAAAATAAAGCCGAAAAAACTATAATTTTTGATTATTCTTCACGAAGCTGTAAGTGATAATAGACAGATTTTATAAATATTTGATTTTTTTTTTTAAGTTAAACTTAGATTTTTACATTTTTTTCTTTAAATTTAGTAATTTGGTTTGCTTAAAGATTATTCCAATAAGAAGAACACATAATCCTTAAATGAGTATAAACAAAAATATATGGAGCGTCATGAGAAACAAAAACAACAACAAAAAAAAAGTTATAGAAAATGCCTACCTAGTTTTCAGTAAAAAGCAATACTTGAAGCAAAATAAAGTCACGGTCATTCGAAGTAACTTAGAGCTAAGAAGCAAATCCAATTAACTGCATAAAAGCATTAAAAACACTAATTTTGTCAGTTTCGGCTTCTGAACGTTGTTAATCGCACTGTCTTCGTTCTTCTCAAAAGACTCTTTTCTCTAAAATAATCATACTCATGGTTCAAAAATTGATTGAGTGCTAAGATTGTGTACAAGTGGCTAACAGCAAAAAGACCGGTCCGTTGGGACCGTGAAAGGTCAAACTGCTTATCCACATTCATCTAAGACACTTAGACCCATTTGCTAAAACGAATTTTAAATATTTAATTTCAACATAAGAGCTTATGTGACAGTTTACGGTAAGGAAAAAGTTAAACATAAGCATTTATATTGAATGTTTGAACGAACAACAACCACTTGAGTTATTTATTTTTAGGCTGGAATTATTGCTGTTTCAGGGCTGCCACACCGATCATCAGATTCCTTTAGTGGTGCTTGAATCAATATTGAACTTAAATATTTAAGTCCAAGTGACCTCAACTCCAGGATGCTTTTCGCCTTGGTTTGACTCATCAGTTAGGTAGATCCTGTCGAACCCCCTTTTAGACGCCAATTTGGTCGAGTTGGCTCGGCTGTCTAATCTTGGCGAAACGCATCTAGGATTTGAGGTCACGTGAGCTTTCCAACACTACACTTAAAGCAGAAGTAATTTAATTTGTTAATGTCTTCATCTTCGCTATTAAATATTTAAGTTTAGTTTCGGCAAATGGGCCTTACTCTCCCAGCAGCATCTTAAGAAGTGCCACTGACTTTATACCTAATGGTCTAAGAGCCGACAGGAAATTTTAGGAGTGGATATATAGCCAAAATCTGAGTATGAGCGTTTATAGGTGCATATTTTGTGAAATCGAAATCAAAAGGTTTTTTTCAGTCTTTGGCGGGGGTAGTGAGATGGATCAAAAAAGAGATTTTCTGTATTTCTTATTCAAGTGTTTTACCTCTGTCCAAAAACCTTAATCTTGATGATCGGACTAATAGAACTCAAGATTAAAATTTTTAAATGAACTCTAATCAACTTTTTTGGAGACTTCTTTTTGGTTGATTTCCTGTGTTTTATAAATCTTACAGAAAAAATAAGGTTTGCTTAAAAAGCTAATATAAGTTTTATTAGTCCGATCATCAAGTTTAAGTGGACTTAGGAAAAATGACAGAGCATTGTGATGTATTTATGTACAAAAACTGAATTGAAGTGATAATATCCCTGCTAAGAAATTTAAAAAAGCTCTTTTTTCAACCCCCTCCCCTGCCAGAGGCTGATAACAAAACCATTATTTCACACAAAATTCATTTAAATGTATAGCTAACCTCTGTGTGTGCCTATAAGACAATGACCGGTAAGAAGTTTAGAAAAGCTCTTTTTTCAACCCCCTCCCCTGCCAGAGGCTGAGAACAAAACCATTATTTCACACAAAACTCATTTAAATGTATAACTAACCTCTGTGTGTGCCTATAAGACAACGACCGGTAAGAAGATATCAAAATATAAAAACATTTTGAATCAAATTATCGTTAGACAAGTTTCGCCATTTCAACTTTAGTTCCTTATTCTCTATAAAAACTAGAGCTAGAGCGTTTGTGTTGGGTCAATAAAATACAAAAATCGTATGGGTCTATTTCCCCCCGTCTAGCCGGGAGTGGCAGTTTAAAAAAAAAAAATGCTTAAAGTCGAAAAATAGCAATTGATAAACAATGGTAACACTTAAAATGCCATGTTAAACATACATATTTGGAAAGCCATAAATCCCTTTTTAAATAAAGTTGTTTCAGTTAACTATTTTTGAAAAATTAATTTTCAAGGCAATTTTTTTTTTATTATGAGTTAAATACTTTTTTGTTATCAAAATTCAATAATTTTATCAATTTGTATTTATCTATAAGGAACGTTTCATATCATTCGTTATTTTACCGTTATTTTTATAAACAGTGTTCTACCTACGGAAATAGCCATTTGCATTCCTCCCCTAAAACAATTCAACCGTAATACTTGTACTTCTAGGAATGCACATCAGTTTTCTTTTGAGCTCAACTTCGCACGTACTGTTAAGTATAGAGATTCTTTCTTCAGTCGCACTACAATAATGTGGTATGCTTTACCCGGCACTATGGTTCGAAACCAATGTGCTTCGGTACTCCTCTTATTCTTAAGTAGGTACTCAATATCTTCTAAACGGTAGAAATCAAAGGGTTAAAACATTTTTTTTTAGATTTTTATTTCCCATTTAAATGTGGTAACCAATTTTTTTGTCAACAAAATTAAAGTACAAATTGTTGCACTTTGGGTTTAGGATATCTTTATCAGCCTATCAAGAATCCCAGTGGAAATTTTACTATGGTTTTGTTGCAAATTAAAATTTTTAGCTTTTGAGCAATACCTGTATTATATTTTTTGCTTCCCCAATCGTAACAGTACTGAAAATGCGGTTTATATAGGGTCAAGTACTCATCATTTTTTTCCTCTGCACCTGCAATTTTGTTCCCGCTTACATCACTTTGTCCTGGGAATGACAGAAATTATTGCTCTAAGTAATATCAATATGTTAGGGAATGATGCAACAGATTGAAAATGACCAAAACAAAGCGCGGCTGTCTCAGAATATTTTGCTCAATTAAATTTTTTACCTTAACAACAGTCACCAATATTGGGGATCTTGTAAGAAGATAAAATATATTAAATTAAATATTTACTAAGCGTAAATTTTGCCATTTATAAATAACAATATTGTTACTTGATTTAAAATTATGTTATTTACAATTCAATGACGCTGGCATTTATATATTTTGCTCAGCTAAACAATAATTGCTTGCATAAGGCATATTAATCCATTTTGTAGAAGGGGAGGACTCTCGAAACTCAAATACAAGATATTCCTATTTTTTAACTTTTCAGTTGATTTGTCTATTAATTGTATAACTGAAAAAAACTAATTGACCCGTTTTTACAGCATTTGGATTAAAAACAAAAAAAAACTAAAACAACCATGGATCTAGTTGATATTGATAAAGTTTTAGATAACTTGGAACTAAATGAAGAAGAACATCTTAAAGAAAGAATATCCATAATTAATCAACGTCAACATTTAACTTCAGATGATGTTTCTTCACAACCGCAAATTTCGTCGCCTTCGCCCCTTAATGAAGCTGAACAAAGTATTAATTATGGTACCTCAGCAACACTTAAAAGTACAATAACAGGAGTAGATCGAGTAAATAGATTTGTTGGCGTTTCACAGGTCTTTAGCAGCTTAGATGAGTACCGTAAAAATGTTGAAAGCTTAGATTTGTATACAAATAGTAAGAACAACGATAATACAAATTATACCAACATGAAAAATGATGATCATACACTTTTAATACGCAACGATGGTAATGACGATAATGACGACGAAGATGTAGATTTAGAAGAAGGTGATCCATATACAGGTGATGAAATCAATAAATTCGTAGGTACAGATGAATATGGAATTTCATCAAATTCCATAACAACATCATCATCATCGACATTTTCATCTGGACCATCCCCTGCTCTAATTTCAACAGAATCAGAATCACCTGAAAACGCTAAAGAAGAACTAGCAGCTCGCAGTTTAGTAGTAAAAGAAATCAATGAAAATTCAAATATAAATAAAGATGACAGTACAACAAGCGATGGTATAGATTCGTATCATCCAAATGAAAATAGATGTTCCAGCAACAGCGACAATAATAAAATAAGACAACAGCAACAATGTTCTGATTTCGATGATTTAGCTGTTGGACTATCGTCGATATCACTCAACACAAATCAAGAAAGTAACTTATCTCTATCGGAAAGTCCTTTAGCTTCTGTTAGTAGCAAATTTTTGTTGAAAACTGACAATTTAAGTTCATCCCTATCCTTATCACAAACAACTAAAAATTATCTAAATTCCGATGAAAACCCAAAAGAGTTAATTGATCGAAAGATCACAGTCTTCTCGGAGCCTCCCAATTTAAAAAAATCCGAATCGGCAGAGGAAGAAGAGAATGTAGTACCAGCGACACAACCAAATGTGTTGGTCACATTTAGTTCGACAATGGATGAGATATCCGATACAGAACTTGATAGTATCCTGCAGGAAATTGATACAGAAACGCACTCACATCAGTTGATATCACCTGAAAAAGATCGTTCAGCAGTCGCCACCGTCAGTGGTAGTGAAATGATAAACAAAATTAAAAAAGTCAACACCAGCAGCATTTCATCGAATAGTAACTTGTCGCTTGTTGGGCCGAAATGTTCTGGTGATGTCGATGGGATGATGAATATCGATAGTTTCTCTCAGGCATCAACTTTAGAATTCACCGAGGATCGACCTGATGTCGAGGAGGACATAGACAAGCAAGGTATCACCAATGTGGATGAAAATGAAATTTGTGATGATGCCGAAAGCACGGAAAAGAAAGCTATACAAAAACGACAAAGACCTACCACACTTGATTTGCCAGTAAGAAAAATAAATTTGTACGCAACAGCTGGACAAACTCCACCTGGATCACGTATCTATGACCAGGCAACATCATCTTCCGACGAAGATACACCGGAAGATAAATTATGTGCAATGAAAAATGATGAAGATGTAAACTTCAATGATGGTGCTGGTCACACACCACCAGAACGATCTGATCGAGCAATTGGTTTTGGGGGTGGTGGAGCTTCTTGCTTATCAGAATTGGAAACTGCAAATGTCGATGAACCAATGATTGCCTCAGAAAGTACAGATGTCGAAATCAATAGAACACAATCAGTTTCTGAATCAATACCAGCACCAGAACAACTAAATTTAGTTCCAACTGAAAGTGCTGATCTGCATCCTTTTAACAACAACAATAACAGTAACAACAATCACATTGGAAAAGTTCCACCTATATGGGTGCCAGACCAAGAGGCAAATGCATGCATGCAATGTCAGCATAAGTTCACTTTACTCAAGCGACGTCATCACTGTCGAGCATGCGGCCAGGTGCTATGTTCGGTGTGTTGTTCGCAAAAGTTCAAATTAGAGTTCCTTTCAAATCTTGAATCGCGTGTTTGTGTTCAGTGTTTTCTTATTCTAACAAAACTCACACAACAACAAATCGATGATCAACAAATCAATTCCTCCTTACAACCACAAACTTCATCCCCAAACCCCAATAATCCAATGGAATATTGTTCGAAAATTCCCCCGCATCGTCAAGTTGATCCACTTGGAATGTCGTCGTGTCCCACGGTTATTGTTCCAGTGGGCGTTTTGAAAAAAGAAGGAACTCCGGCTAAGAGTCGAAAGCGTAAATCGGTGATGTTCAGCGATGGTATACGGCCAGGAAGTGATTTGGCTAGTTTAGATGGTAAATGGAGCGATGCTAAACATGCACGTAAATCGATGCCAGGCAATAACCTTACATCAGGTACTCAAGCTGAATGTTCACCTTACAATATTGAGAATAAAAGTAAGTTCAAATTTGCTTTTTTTATAATATATTTGAAGTCAGGCAAAAAAGGCTTACGTCAGAAATTATAGTTTCCCAACAATTGGATTAAATTTGTCAGATAAATGTCTTTTTGCCTCTAGATTTATTAAGTTTGCTGCCATTAGAAGGGCAAACATAACTGATCATAAGCTGATCAAAAAAAACTTGAATTTTTTGACATAAGCTCTTAATACCTAAGTTCACAGATTGTTAGTTTGAATTGCCTACCGAAAACTCAGCGTCGTAGTTTAAAAAAATGACGCGTACTTGCCTTATTATAGATATACTGGGGTCGTTCAATAACCTAACGGATAGATACGTTATTAATACCGAATTAATTTTTAATTTATTTTACAATATTTTACCAACCATTGGCTAACTTAATTTTTTACAATTGTTTTTAAATATTTCAGGATTTTATATGATAACTTCATACAAAAATTCCCTTTTTACGACCACTTTACATCTAGCTACAGCCTTACTACAGTTGATCGATTTGCTTCAAATTTGGTACAAATATGCATTGAATTGAAAAAGATTCCCTTATTTTTGAATGAGATTTGAATACAAATTTAAATGCATTTACCTTAAAAATATGTTTATGGAGTTATCATGTTTACACTAAACACCATAGATATAAATACTGCGCTCTTTCTGTTCTCAATAATTTCGGTGGTTCCAGGTTCGCTTAACAATGAGTGATTATGTTGAAATAAGGTTTTCGGTATAAGTTTTAAATTCTGATTTTATGAGGATTCAATAATAAAGTCATAATTTTTGACTTATTATTTGTCTCGCTTGATTACGGAGAAAAGCTAAATTAACCTGCTAAACATAAACGGCTGTTTCACCAGTATTCATAAAGAAAAAATAGTTATTTTAGCTCCCGTGTTTAGGAAAACTACACCATGAAATAAGAATTTTCTAGGCTCAAACTTACAACATTCTTGGTGTATTTTTCCTAAACACGGGAGCTAAAATAACTATTTTTTCTTTATGAACAAGGGTGAATGTTAATAATAAAGATTTGTTTGAATAAATATTTAAAGTTTTATTCAAAGAGTTCCATTAGTTTTAGTGATTAGCACTACCTTCGGATTGCGGAATAACTTTAAGTAGACTGTTTTGTAGATATTCATAAAGCACTTCCAAGTAATTCAGAGGATTTTCAGACCAGACTCAATCTATAGTTTCAATTATCTCTTTCTTTATAGACTTCTCTTAAAAGCCATCCCCATACATCTTCCATGATTTCCCAGCGAATATGGTGGCCACGTCAATAAGTTCATATTTTGGCTCTGAATCTACGATTTCGTTGTCCTTGATATATATGTACATACATCAAATATAAATAAAACTGGGGAAAAACTCTTCCCGGTATGGGTTTGTAGGTATTCGTGGTAAATTTTAGAGTCTTGAAAATCTAGTTCAACTGCCACGCAAAATCTTTATGCTCCCAAAGCCATTACACCGCCTTCCTTTCGTGTGCCACCTTTGAAGATAAATTTCATCCCTTTCAAACCATGGATATAATAGTTGTGTGTTGTATCCTAATGGTCCCTCGAAATAAAACTATTGTTCGACAGAAAAGACAACGGTATGCAACTCCGAAATCAAGCCGCTGGCTTCTACTAGCTGCATTCTATGTTGGCTTCAGCTACTTTTTGTGTTAAATATGGCTGGGTCAATGCGATAAAAGGTCGCTCTACTGGCAATAAAACCAATTTCAGCCTTGATTTTCCTACAGAGAGCCTTGAATTTGAAGCAAGTCTGAGTTTCGCTCGTAGTTGAACTTTTGTAGTTTATTACATAGTTTGCAGGGTTTTTAAAATAACTGTGTACAACGCCCAATCGTTTGGGCTACGAAACGTGTACTTTTCTCCTCCTGGTAATTTACAATTTTCCCTATTTTGTTCATTATTTAATGAGTTTTTATTTTAATAATAAAGGATTCAACGCAGTAATGTCTTAAACTACATACTCAAAACGCACTTTTATTTGATTTTCAATATCATCACAGGTAGATTTTGCATATGTGCCTACTAAATCCCAAAAATAATTTGACAATATGAAACCAATATAGTCTATTATTCTATTCTATTATTGCGAATGGTTTAAAAAATATTGTAAAATAATAAAAACAAATCCGTCTGTAATCAAGTGAGATGGAGTGTTTATCACTAATTGGCTGCGCGGTCACGGTTATTTGTCAAAAGTGTCTTCACCAGGAAGGTAGAAGCTACAAAGGACGCTGTGCGCTCTACGGCAAATACTAAGAAGATTTTACTTATAAATTTAGAAGTTATAATTTATAATATATTTCAATTTAAGGCATTAGGGCAAGGCCATATAATGCCGCATTTAAATGTAAAAACTTAATTTTCTTTATCTCTCTATTTTCAAAGTCATCACAAGAAACAATTGCAAATCTATTGTTTTATTGGACGATGGGAATGGTTGCTACATACCAGCAACAGGTGAAAACACTTTGCCCCCGATAGTAGTTTCAAAAAAGTCAGAGAAATTATACCAAGAAGTTACAAATAACGGTGATCTTATCAAAAGATTACAATCCGAAAGTTTGAAATTTGTCATACAAAATAACTTTTTTGTTTTCGTTAAAATTTCTCATTGTAAGTTTTGTGTTGCATTATTTTTGTTTATAAAACATTTTTTATAAAATCCGTTAAATTTCAGTAAAATGTTGCATTAATAAAACAGTCATCAACTTTACAACTTGCGGTCTAAATAATGTTGGAAACGATGAGATAATAATTCTACTCGAGCTTGATAATTCGAATAAAATTCCTAAAGATATATTTGTCCATCTGAATGAAATTTATTGGGAAGCTAGTCGTGGTCATCCGATTACCGAACTTGGCTTTTCGATGCCAAAACATTTACTTTTTCTTGGCTCACGTGAACATGGCGGTTTTCTATTTATTCGTTCGACATTTCAATGTTTACTTGACGTGCATGTTCCAACATCTCCATTTCTAATTGGAGTGCTTATACATCGATGGGAAGTACCATGGGCGAAAATATTTCCATTGAGATTAATGTTGCGTCTTGGTGCGCATTATCGTTACTATCCATCTCCTCACATATCAGTAAGAGAACGTGAGCCTGTATATGCAGAAATTGCGCAGACAATAATAAATTTATTGGCAGTAAGTTTATTATTAGTAGTTTTTTTTAATTAAATATATAAGTTTTATGTCTTTAAAAAAAGGATTTCCGAAACTACACCTATACAATTCCGACAATAAAAGGAATGTATATTCATATGGAAGATAGACGAACAAACATTCTGATACCACGCAATCGATTAGATGAGATTATTAAGGCTATCAATAATTCGAGTGATCATATTTTAGCAATGGGAGCTAATTTTTCAAAAAAAGCCGATGGTCATTTGGTTTGCATACAGAATATAAAATTACAGAATGGTGATTCACATGCTTACTCTACTCAAGCTATTAACATTCAGGGTCAACCTAGAAAAGGTATTAATTAATTCTAAAGGCTTTCAGTATATCGGTTTTATTCAAATGGCACCAAATCCAATCGTTTGATCTAAATATTCTCATTCTAGTTACTGGTGCAAGTTTTTTTGTGTTTAACGAAGCATTGAAATCAACTAGTGGACTTTCTGGCAAATGCAGCATCATAGAAGATGGTTTAATGGTGCAGATTTTACCGTCTAAAATGGCTGAAATACGACACTCACTTACAAATATGAAAGACATTAGTATTGTGTGTGGACCTATTGATGCTGATGAACAACAAAGTGAAGTTGTTCAAATAAAATGGGTGGACGATGATGTGGAAATTAATATAGGGTACAAAATGTGAAAACATTGAATTAAACATTGACTCCACAGAACATACCGCGAGCTCATTAATTTAATGTTACTGAAATAACGGTACTGCCCATTTTTGTTAAAACTAATATTCATTGTCTCATCAACCATATACTACATTAGCCTGAGTTAATGGAATTAGTGGTGTCTTCCGAATTTTTACAAAGACCGCAATCTACTTCCTCCTTCAATGTTAGGACCCTCGGTTTTTTTTTATTTACCGACAATTTTATGGTGACTATGTCCTATGGAGTCATGATGTAAAAGGGGATATATTTCAGTGCTTTCTCTAAGAAAATAACAAAAACAATTTTGCAAGAAAAGAATGGCGACTGACCATCGATTTTTTTTTTTTGTAATCGGGCAGACCACCAAAAACTTACACCTACGAACTTGCAATACAAATGAAAATACAACATCTTGCGCATTTAGAAAAACTTAAATCAATGAATATACGCTCTTAATTTCAGATCTCTTAACCCACATATTAAAAAATAAAAAAAAACTTAGACGTTTTCAAAAATAATAAATCCATTAAGTCCAATTAATCTGACTCCGACTGCTTGCTGGGCAACTTAATGTCGAAATAATCGATTTTTAACTCATTTATATACGACGATTACAACAGTGATACATAGTAGCAAAAATAGCAACAAGTCAAATTGATTGCTAGAAATCAGCCGTTGTTAGTAAATATAACTTATAGTACTTTGTTTGCAAAAGGAGTCTGAGTAGTTAAATTTTGACACTAAGTTTTGCAAACAATTATTAAGAAGAAAACTGATGCATATCCCCTTTTTTAAATTTCGTTTGCAACTTCTCTTTGGAATGTGTTGAATTGATACCTTTTTAACTCGCTACAATTTGACTAAAAGTTAATGTTTTGATCTTCGACTAATGAAGGGTCAATTAGATACATTGCAAATATATTGCTTAATTTTGCAAGCGAACAGATCTAAAAATAACAAGTCTTATACAAAAGTTGCAAGAACATCAAAAATAACTTGTTTAAAAACAACTGTTGTAGATAAGACTTGTTATTTTACGGTCGCTGGTCATCTAAAACTAATACTAAAGTCAAAATTTTGAAACAGGGTAATTTCTCCAATTGATTCAAGGAAAATGGATGGAATACCAAGCGTAAGAGTACATTCAGGTATTACTCTATCAAACAATAATCATATTCTTAAATGGACTGAAGTATTTATCATCGAGGTAAGATAGATATTTTTTTTTTTTATAATTTTAATGTTTTTTTTTTTTTAATTTAGATAAGCGGAGATAATGGAACGTGTAAGACAACAGTGGATATATCTAAAGTATCTGAACAAATTGCGAGGAATGCATCGCTTGCTCTTTTGCCGTTCTTAGATCTACTTGTGGCAAACGGAAATGTTAAAATTGGATTGAGAGTAACATTAAACAATGACAATGTATGTTATGGTTAATTATTTTTTACTTAATTACTTAATAACTCGTACATCTGTTAAAAAAAAGTTTGTACTTGTTATTTTCGAATATATTTTTCTTTCCAGGTTTGCTACGAAGCTGGTAGTCAGAGTGATAAGTTACCTCCACTGTATATGAATGCCCTCGACAATGAATTAATACAAACATTGCATAAGCAGGCTAATGATATTGGGAAAACTATAGTGCTAGAGTTGATTTTTCATATTCTAAATGTCCATATTAATGTGTAAACACGAGTCATTAATTAACACAAACAAATAATAAAAATGTAAAGTGTATTTAATCAAACATAGTCTGAGGTATTTAAGGATATTTTGTCAATATATATATATATATAATATATGAACTTTACGAAATTGTTTTTGTTTGCGAATCTCTTCGTATCTACATATTATAAAATATTAATGAATGTAATTCTAATTATTATAAAAAAGTTGTTTGTAAATTCGCGAGAAAAAATGTTATGTTTCAAAATTATAATTATTAACTATGTATGTATATGAATGAAATAAAAAATGTACGTGAAAACAATATTATTATCTAGCTGCGTTAGATCGTTAGTAAAACCAACAATTTTAAACTTACTTACAAAAAAGAACAAACCTAATATTAGGTTTCCACTTGGTATCAATCGGTTTCCACTCGCCATGAAAGGACCATAGTAAATAATAGAAGAAGAGTGTAGAATAGTCCTTTGTTTAACGTCAGAGAAAGATTTTGCAAAAAAAAAAAAACATTTTTTTAAAAAATATTTTTTTTTATTTTAAAATATTTTTTTATTTTTCTTACGAAAATAAAGATAACCCGACATTTACATATTTATAGATAAATATACTACAAAATTTACTCTTGTTTTCCATTGCCCAGTTTTGATTTGATCTCAGAAGGAATATAAACAAGGGTACTTTTTCGTTTATTCATGACATAAGCTTCAGTTAGCTTACTCCTAATATAGTGCTTGGAGAAATATATGTAATTTAAATAGTGTTTATTTAAATTTTTAAGTGAAATTAAGTGCGTCTTAATTCTACTTAGCCGTTTTTAAACATAACTACAAACTTCACAATCAATAAAGTTGTGCTCGTTCGATTGGCGAAATGTCTTCCGAATTTAATCTAACCACCATTTGAAGGTGTTTTTTTTTTCTAATGACTTTTCCGCTTGAAATAAACGTGCACAAACAACACAATCACCGCTTACCCATTGTATAAGTTAGTTATAATTCTGTTTTTTATGTTATAAACCAAGATGTTTATGGCCGCTAAGTACACGGAATTATTATTTTGCGTTCACTTTTTTGTTTGCTTTTGTCTGTGAAATCCTTTAAAGACAAAATCTTATATTTAATGAGTCAGCCCGTCCCTTACAATTTTGTAAGAAAATAAATCACCAAATTCCCTAATTAAAATAAAATATAGCTATTTTTAGATTTCCAATAATTAATCGAGATCAAATTAGAAAACAATTATCTTTTGTAGATCAAACTATTGTGCTTAATGGAAAACCACATACAATAGGTACACTTATTTAATAAAACAAAATAGAATGTGCAAATGCCCTGCTCCGCTATTAATTCTATAGAATGTGTGTATTATACCAAGAATAGTCAATGTTTTGTTTCTTTTTGAAGGCAACAATCTTCTATCACTGATTGGGCTCAGCGCAAATGAGTTTAGTTTACTAGCTTCTGATTGACCACCTGTCAGAAAATTAACTATGTTTATTGATTTGACAGCTAGTCAATTATTGTTTGCTGAATATTTTTTTTTCATTTAAAACTTGAGCACTTTATCTTTCTGTCCATTTAGATAATACTTCATGTTTGACAAAAACCCGGACAACATGCATTTCCAGGTAATTCCTCATGAAAAGGATAAGGCCCTCTCATAAATACGTCCAGCAACTGACAATGGGAGCTTAGATGACAAAAAAAAGAAAATATACTAAATATATATTTAAAAAAAGATAGTCTGGAATTCACCTCATAAATATTTCTAAATCATGGACGATTTCCCCATCACAATTCCATTGGCTTGTTCTCGAGGGCGTTTCATCATTGATAGGATGAGAAGAACCATCCCAGGCGAGTTCTTCATTCGGATTTACTCGGAAATAAAATTGTTTAGTGCGATAAACTTCAACAAATGGCAAGTCACGCTAAAAAGTCAAAGCAAGAATAAAAAAGACGGGTTTTTAGATTTCAAATCTTTCAAGGAAAATAGATGACTTTTTCTGTTGTACTTAGGCAAGGTTTTCTGAAATTCGAATTTCTTATAGGCAAAAAATATATATAATTTAACTAAACCTTATAATATGCTTACAATGTCTCCAGTTTTATTGATCATTTTTATAAGCAAACGAATATTATTTATTAAAGTTGTTTTATGGACCAAAATCAAATCAATCGATCCATCACCAAGATGAGAAAACTTCGCCATGCCATTAGGAGAACGAGAGCATGCACATGTTATATTGGCTCCACTTATCATAAAGAAACCACCTTTGATAGCCTTCCAAACCATTTGATTGCTTGGAGTTGCCACTAATGTTGTTGAAGTAGTTGGGGTAGTTGTCATTTGTTTTTCGGAATTGTATGAATTTTTCAAAAACTCATTATGTTTTCCTACCACATTCAAGTTGGAATCTGATTTATCAGGCAGATTATCACAGGTATTGATTTTATTGTTTGTCACCGTCGTCGTTATCGGCGTTGTCCTCCTTTTAATAACATCTTCCTCCGTATTTGTGGATTTGTAATTATTGCACTCTAGATCAGGAGTTGAGTCATGCACTTTGTAAACTTCATTGGCTAAAAAGCTTGAGCTTGAGCACCGTTGGCAATTAACAAAACATTTCTTATCATCTAGTTCTTGATTACTTCCACCGACTGATTGATCTAAAGCCTGATCTGATTTAGTATGTTCCACATCATCTGAATTTGATAACAGAATTCGTATTTCAGCTGGGTAGCTGGTATTCATCAGGATGCTTTTGAACCCTATTTTTTAAGATGAAAAATTTATTTTGATAGCAGTTTTCGCTTCAAACAAAAATCAACTTAAATTAATTGAAAAAAATCACATGCATAAACATAAAAACAAAAAAAAAAAAATTACCTGCATACTCATAGCGTTTTGTGCCCATCCATCGATATTTCTCACTCTGCAGCGCAATATCACCCAAGTATCCATACGACATCACACTTGCACAAAATCGAATTAGACCATTTGGATTTTGCACGCTGCAAATGTCAAGGCCTCTCTTCTGTCCCAGCACCATATGAATAGCTGCGGTTGCCACGTCACACGTGCCATGTAAACTAAAAGCCACCGTATCCGTACTACCAGCAGGTATCACAGCAACCGGTATTTTCGGCTTTGGTATATACTTGGGCTTTTGAGCATCTAAATCTAAATCTTTCATAGTTCGAAATAAAAGACCATTAACAACTTCGGCGAAAGTGCCGTCCCCACCAACACAACAAATCGCATCATATTGATCTAAATTTGTCGTCATCACAATATCATGAATCTGGTTGGCTCTTTGTGATATAATGCAACTGGCATCGACTTTAGCCAACTCAAATATTGGCTTGCAATATTTCTCGTAAGTTTCAAGACCGCGCCTTTGCCCACCAAATGGATTTATAAAAACCAAGACATTGCGCAACCGATTCTGTTCACTTAGAATTTTCTGCAACGCACCATACCAATTATTGACAACTCTGGAATCGGTGCTTTGTAGTACAACGGTTTGCTTCTGCCATCGATTACAGTCTTGAGGAGATTTAATTACACGTTTGGCGTAATGTATGGTGAGGTATACTTTTAAAGGTTTGCTATCGCTGGCCAATGTCACCACCGGTGCTGATGGAGAAGATGATAATTCTCGGTTAGTTGTCGATGATGAGGATGATGATGATTGCTCGTATGATGGATTACATTCTTCAGTTGTACTATCAGTTGGCCGATTGTTAGACTGTTCGAATGCAAGTATATCACTAACAGGAATGATTGTTTTATCTACAAAAAGTCAAATACATTTTGATGTACATATCTACCTATGATTTGTTCTGTTTTCTTACCATTTTGTTTGGAATTGTTCGTTTCTTCTTTTTCATAAATAATTGTTCCGTAGTTCAGAAGCGCTCGATAACGTTTCTTTTTTATAAGAAATGTATTTAATAAAATGTCTGTTTCTTGCCGATACATATTTGTTTATTTGATGCTATGGATAAATAAAAAGGATTACAAAAGTAGGTACAATTTTTAAAAAAGATTTATAGTGACACAGCAATATAACTGGTTTCACGATATTAATTCTGTTGTAGGCAGGTTCATACAAAATAAAATACACGACTGGGTTGTACGAACATGAGCTAGGTAGGTTTCAAGTGTCTTAGAATTTTTAAGCTAGAAATTATTCTAAGGCAACTGCTAAAACAGCTTGGAGCTCAAATCAAAGTATTTAAACAGATTTAAATTTATAGACAAAAAACTCTTAAGCGCTTTTAAATAAATTCCCAGATATGGAAAACCTCTTTCATATAACAACCGACCCCACCTCCTCTCCCAACGACTACATCGCTAAAGTTTAGTTATCCGATTCCACTGGAGCTGGTCGAATGTTCTTTTTTTATCTTATCGTCAGCCAAACGATAACTTAAATTCTAGAAGCTTTTCTATAGGTGTTAATGTGAGACTGTTGGGTCAAAAAAGGTGAGGGGAGTTGGAACAATGTGAATGAATGTTTCTGAAGAAAATAAATTTCTCTAACAAAGAAGTAGGTACAAAAATAACAAATTCCAAGGATTTCTACTTTCAAAACGAGACCATTATTTAAAACAACATAATCCGGTTTTTTTTATTCCAATTGGTTTTTTAATTTGTTGTAATTATTCTCTCATTCAATAATTCAATTCTGGTTCATAAAATACACAAAAACATTATTCTTTATTTCTTCAAGAGGTGTGCTCATGTACCACTTGTCATAATAGATGTGAATTTTATCGAATTTACGATAAATAAAATTATGCTAACGACGATGACACATGCCCACAAAAAAAACAGAAACTCACCTAATAACAATTATTATGCGGTTATGGACAAATTCTAATTCCATATTAAGATATAATTGTATTTTAATTGGAGAAACAACAAATTATTTATCCAACAACAAAACTTTTAAGTTTTTATAATTCACATACAAGTGCGAAATTCTTTTTTGGAATTTATGTGTATTAATAATAATTAAAGAATAACGAAAAAATAAAATCAAACAATAACAAGAAATCTCTAAAAGCTAGTTAACTATTGGTAATCAAACAACTGGAAAAGTTTTGACAAAATTAAGTTGACAGACGACACACTGCCCACCGCCCCGGAAAAGACAGATATTTTAACTACTCAAGGCATACTTCTTTAGTAGCTAAACTCAAGGACTTACTTTACTACTATACTACCTTCCTTCAAAACAAAATTTGTTTTCTTTTTTAAGAGTTACCATCCCCCTGTTTCTTTCATTCGAAAAAAAAAATTTAATTCGGATGCATGGGTTTGGGACAAAAGAATCGTTGCGAAAGACCCTGTTTAGATTGGAAAGATTGAGTACGGACTGGTGAGTACCATCGTGTTTTACATTAAAAACTGTGAGGTGCCTCAAAATGCATTGAAACAACAACAACAACTTGAAAGAAAAACAAACAGACTCACGAATCCGGTTTTTATATATTCTACACCCACGAGACGTCTTATCTCAAACTTCTCTTTACTACAAACTGCCGTGAGTCCGTAGACAAACTTCCCAATCTAAAAAGGCTCAAACATCTTTCATTTCTGACTACTCCCCACAGTCTATATAAGAGTTTTCATTTTGCTGCAATTGCAGTAGTAGTAGTTCTACTGCACTTTTTGCAAAAAATAAATTTAATGCCTCAGTCCTATTCTGGTCACAATTTTTCGTGAGTTTCTTTTGTATAAGGTGGTCAAAATTTCGTGTTTTGTGGAAGCCCTCGCATCATAAGAAACTTCACAAGAACAACGAGAAGGTTTTAAAGGCTTTACTTAATAGGCCTACTTTTGTACAAAAGTACAAAAGTGAGAAATAAATTTCTATTCTGAA